>JAQGBI010000703.1:0-13431 GCA_034698325.1 Sminthurinus elegans | reverse complement strand
AACTCATACCAGTATTTTTACAATTAATCTTACAATTACAATTACAATAGACTTACAAGGGGATTGGTTCCCCTTTATAGTACATAGCACATAGCCAAAATTCAAAAAAAAAAAAAAACATGACACATGACTATATACACTTAAATAAATGACTTGTGTCTTTTAGTCACATTTCCAAAGTTCACAATGTGAATGTGTATATAAGCAGGTATATAGATATTGTACGTAAAAATTTTATGTACTCAAACAATATATATATAATATAACACTTGTCAATTCAATCCATAGATATATAGAATATAGAATATGTGTTCATACAAACCTATGTATACATACATGAATACAATACATAATATAGTAGTATTTGACACTTAATATCACTTGTGAGACGAAGAAGGGAAAATATATATGTCTAGATGTACAATGTAATATGCATTTTATGTGGTGACTGGTGATCAAGTAAAAAACCAATCCATGTACATACATAAATGTAAGTATATATGTTGAGTAATCTTTCTTCTTTCCTTCCTTCCTTCCTTCCTATTCCTATGCATAGTAATGTATCCAACTGCATTTGGGTATGATTATGGACTTTTGGAGGTTTCTTACACTGACAATCTAACAAAACACTATATCATAAGCGTGTACTCCAGACTCCTGCATACTAGTACTCTATAAGCTACAAAAGTAGTATGTGTAAATATGTAAAACTGAATACAAATGCCAGTTCATGTGCAACTAGACAGAATCAAGAGAGAGAACATATGAATGAACATATATACATTCCTGATTACTCTACAGTATCATGTCAATGCTCTGATTATAATAATATGGTTCTGCATTTTGCATACAAAGTTTTGAAGTGATAACATAATAGACAAAATATGCAACATGTTTTTATTAAATCCTCTTTTTGATGATAAAGTAAAAATGTTACGATGAACGATACACAATTATTACTCTATCTAATTCACTGTCCAGTACAAGTATAATATACTTATATTATTATACCAAAACTAAATCCTAATGAATGAGTGATGAATGAATATAGCTACGGCTATTGAAAATATTGATAATAAAATACTTTAAAGTTAATAGTACAGTAATAAGTTACATATACTAATATATCTATATGGTATTTTTATGCACTATAAACTAACAAGTTGTAAGTACTTGAAAGCTACTTGAAAGCAAGTTAGCAAGGTATAATAAATAATAATATTATAATGTAATAGACTGTATAAAGACATAAAGATATAAAGATAAAGAAACCAAGTGCAATGATAACAATAATTATTCTGACTCTGGATTTACATCAACATCATTTGTTCTCTTGTTTTTTTTGTATTATGCATAAACAACAAAACTTATTTATTTACAACAGTAATACCTTATAATTTCATAGTACATATCATATGTGTAATTATAAATACAAGTAAAAAACAACATGAAACTTCCTCTATTTCGTACCATATGTATGTAGTTGTTAAATAATACATTGGCTTATTTTTGTACATCACCCATTTTTTTTCTTTCCTTCTTTTTTTCTTACTGTACTTTCTGTTTCCTTTTTATCTTTATCATAAAATGCATGCATTTTGTACACATACACATGTTCAACTTTCAACAACCCTAATTTTATCATATATGAAACGTGTACCAAATGCATTCATTTTATGATACAGTATAAAAATTGTATATAATACATATAAATGCTTGAGTATGAAAAATAGTAAACAGTAAATACTGAGATAATCAGTCATATGTGCATATATATATGCACATCCTCGTTTCCAGTTTTACATACAGCTATAATGTGAAAAAGATATATACATATTTACTTACTATTTTGTAGTCAAGACTTTTTATGGAGATCTACAGATATAAGTAAGCAAATATATACATGGGGACTGGGGACCCCTACACTACAATTCTACAATTGTACTAGAAATGATTAAAAGTCATACTACATAACATTTTGTATTTTAGTATTTGGTATTCTTCACTGGACTCAAGTCATAAGCATGCCATAGTTAATGACATACAATATATTTATGCGTGGTTCACATACTTGCGTATATGTATATACATAATATTATAATCTCCAATACACATATTACGGAATGATTAATTTTAAAGCTACATACAGTATAACAAACAACATTAATATATGCATACATAGTGCATATTATTTAAATATAAATATATAAATCCAACTAAAACAATTATTCGTCACTTGCACCTTGTGGTCAAGTCTAGTATATACATAATAGACACAGTCTATCTGATATATATTATATATTATAGTCTGGAATAATGTACACTATAATCTGTAGTAAGTAGGATACAACTATATATATAGTAAATAGTAAGTAGTAGTCAACTTGGGTCTGGATAAACGATGAAATGAGTGAGAGAGTGAATGAGAACGAAAGAGGAGCGAACAAGTAGGGACATAGAAAGAAAGAAAGAAAGAAAGAAAGAAAGAAAGAGGCAAAGAAACAAACAACAAGGAGAAAGAGACATAGACAAGCATAACGCTCACCGTATGATATGTATACTCAAACACACATAGCAAATTTAGTATAATATACAAAGTTCATTTGGTTTTTTGAATGGGAGCAGCATCTGGAGTCTTTCTAATAGTACTGGTTGTAGTAGTAGTAGTCCGAGGAGGGATAACATACGATGGAAGGAGAGAGGTTGAAATCAAAAAGTTGGAAGAGAAATGAAGAAGAAATAGGAACAAAGTAGTGCATTGAACGATGACATAATGTGAGATGGAAGTCCCAATTTCCAGCCAGGACCCAGTACTTCTCACCATAAAGAATGTATGAAGAGCCATTCCTTGTGAGAGAAATAGAACGATGAGAAAATTCCTCTCCACCTGCACTCTTCCTCCCCTCCTGGATGACGACCACGAGAGGAGCATCCGAAAGATGCATGAGACGAGAAGAAAAGGTCCCACAATCTTTTCTAGTAAGGCTATCATCATCACAAATGGATTAAATATTGATACAAAACATCGAACGGCCGTCGGATCAAAAGAACTAATACTGCCAATATTCCCAGTCCCAAAAAAGGAAAAGAGGACGAAAAATAGCTGCAAAAACACACAAAAAAAATAAATATATCCACACCATTATTATTGTACTACAGAATATTAGATATATACGTTGATCTATGTACTATACTTTACATTTTTCATAACTACATATGTTCATTCGTCTTCCAAATTATTGATTATTATGATTTACACTTTAGCTATGTATAAAATCATATCTGCATTACAAGTACGTATTAATGTTACACGCCTGTTTTCAAAATTCCAATAATTATTACTATGATTGTAAATGGTGAAAAATACTTTCTTTTTCTTTTTGTATTGTTTAAGGTTTAAGACAAAATCATACATGACGAATCCCAAAATACTCAAAATACATAATAGTAAAAATACACAGTTAAAGGATTTTATCAACAAAGTTACTAATTTCGTATAAGGCATTACAACTTTGCAATGAATAAAAGAAACTTACATGAAACCAAGCTCTTCTAAATGAAATTTGTAGTCTTCGTTGACTTTCATTTTCATCATATGTAAGATAATCATCATTCTCATCAATAAGACCATTTTGATGCAAAAATGAAGAATTTAAAAATGTATTCCAAGATAATGGTTTTGAATCTTCATCCTCTGAAATCTCATCTTCCATTTCCAATTTCATAAGATTAAGTAAAACAAGGAATAGAGTTGGAAGAAATAGACTTTCGTATGACATGCTGAGTAAAGAAAAAGGTGTGCAAATTCCAAGGAAAATTGACAAAAGTCTTATTATCAAATTTGATGAGGAGGTAAGTGTAGGTCCAAGAAATGAAAATATAACAGAGAACCAAGCCAGGATTCGTGTTATGAATGACGATGGGAAGTGAATGAAGACTACAGCAGAAAACAAAAGTCCTGTTTGACTTGCTAATATCAGCTTATCTCGTTTTCTGAGGGTTTGAAGTCTTTGAAGAAGGACAAACGCCGTGACACCCGAAACCAATGGTCCTAAAGTTCTGAAATAGAATATAAAAATTGAATGGGATATTACAAGTTTTTCTTTGTACTTAAACCTTACAAAAATATAGTGACATATTCTGTTTAACGTAAAGTCTTTCTCTCTCTTTCTTGTTATTATTCTTATAGTTTTCCTATAATATTGTTCACAAGATCTTCCACTATGTAAGTCACCAATGTATAATACACGTAGACATATTATTAGATATTATATGATATGTAATATGTGAGCATATTATAACACTTGAACAGTTTTTGCGTGTGCCCAAAACAACAATATAAATATACATATATATTTACGCATGAATTATGAATGCATACATGTATGTACTTTTATCTAAAAGTATCTAGAATCTAGATACAATCTACCCCATATGAACTATTATTACATGTACAAATGTAAATATAAATGTGCATACAAACACATGTGTACTGTGTACATATATATCAATACTTCTTATGATGTGAACTAGCATACCATAATATAGAATAATGACTCATCTAGTTAGATTAAATCTCATATTATAAATGACAACTTATATAAAATGCATGATGTACATCCGTACGATAAACTACACCACATGTGAATGGAAAAATGAAATGGAAAGTACAAAAATGTTATATCATAATATTATGTATATATATAGATATTATATACATATATGTACACTTACAAAAAAACGGAGTTTTGTTTCTTGCCAATGACGGGAGAGATGGGGAATAATGCAAGAACTGTTAGGGAGATACAGAACCAGAAGAAATTTTGCCAGGTGCTGCTATTACTACTGCTTCTTGTTTCCCTTTTGCTATTCCAGCTTCTTAGTTTCCTTCCTTTCATGGACCAAATTGCATTGAGAATGAGTCCAAGAGTCAGTACAGATCGGTCATGAAAACTATGTACAAGGATTTCCATCCCAATTCCACACAATACAATCAAGATGAGCAAACTTTTCACGGGGAAGTTCCATTCGTTTCTTCTGTTAATTCTGTTTCCTCCAGTTCCTTTTCCTTCTTCTTTCCTACTCTTCCTCTCTTCCATCCAAGTTGCCCAGATTAACCGAGCCAAATATAAAGGCATAAACGTGTAAGGCAAACGCCACAAAGGCCATCCTATTAAACCTATTCAAATACAGACACACACATACACACATTTATTAAGTACACACAAAGTTGAAGAACACATTTCATACAATACATATTGTACACACATGATAATTCAGGACAGATATATATACATACATAATACATACACATGGTATGCATCTCTCTCACTTATTGTACACATGAACAAAAAATGTACAACACCAATTTTATTACTCGCAGAGAGTTTGAGCCCCGCGTTACTTTGCCCGTAATCTTGCAGACATATACATATATGAGTATACACAAAGTTCAGACTAAACCCCTCCAAAAATCAACCAAAGGGTCCACAGTCCACACTCCGTTTACCTGCCCATATGTATATATATTTACAAATATACACTTTTACAGTCACTTTATTTCACTGCATACACACACACATGTGGATCTTTTATCATATCCACATGTAAACTTTTATCTTGCATGAATGCATGCGTGCATGAATTTACTCTCTTTTCATGCAGTGCATTGCATCGAATTGAATTGGTATGTATATATGTATATATATATATATATGTGTGTATACAATGTACAAGTATTCAGTCAACATTTTTCGCCCGGATTTTTCACAACATGTGTTTCTTTCTCCCTCCCTTTTATAAATTTTATGCAGGGCTATAATATGTATATTATATACATTTGTGTACACTCGGTATTAGATCATACATAACCACCTTGGGTACTTATTATTATATATATATTCCAGTTGTCCCGTTTTCATTTTGATTACACCATGATTTCTAAAGATGCACATTTACACACTATAATAGGTAGAAAGAAAGAAAGAAAGAAAGAAGTACGTGCGCCGAGTCCTCATACACACTATGCGTGTATAAGTACCAAGTACACTTTTGCGAATAGAAACTATATTATATATTATACTATTTACAGTACAGTAAAGTTGTACGCACGTACTGTTGGCATTCTAAATACAGTATTATTGTATCATAGGTATGTTACATAAATAATCATCACCATGTGGAAGAGAATTATAAAAATGTACGTACTTATACACACATACATATATATATGAATGTGAAGGTAGAAACGAAGGGAAAAGAGGGGAATCAGTATACACATACCTATACATATATATATTTATACGGTCATAAGGCAGAATAAAAATGAGACTTGTATAAAGATATGAATGAGTGAGAGAATGATAAAATAAGAGAGAAAAAGAGACCTTTGGTGATTAAGGGAGACAGGACGGCTGCAAGCACCCAAAATTTTCGTTGAGCATAATTGAACCCTCCTCGTCGCCGTGGTCCTACTCTTCTACTTCCCAATCCATATGTAGTGAGTAATATCAAAGACAATATTAGAATCATCCAAAGGAGGGACGTTGTCACCGCTAGGAAAATCAGTAGATCTTGATCATATCGTTCATAGTAATACACACCAGCCAGGGTCATATCTATTGCCTCATGAAGAACTTGAATCTATACAAAAAATAAAACAAAATGTGTGCATGTTAGTCAAAAATTTAACATGACCATACTAAACCAAAAATAGCTCTATAGATTATAGAAGATATAGATAGATAGATTATGGATCCTTTGTTTGCTTTATAAATGCAAAATATGAAAAGTTGCATCTCTTATATTTCACATTTCACATACAGTTAAAAAAATTATTGAAATTTATTTCTACTTCTTATTTTTTTATTTTTTTTTTGGAAAACTCTATAATTCATATCGCACAGTATTTAACTCATCTATATATATACACAGATCTGTATATACACATGTACATTTATATCTTTGTACATACACTTCTAAATTTTCCATCCATTACATTATGGTAACTAATTAAAGTATAGTAACTAGTGAAACTTACCGCATTATCATAATCTAAAGAGTGAGAGAGTGAGTTGGCCTCATTCAACCGTATAGAAATTTCATACTCCTTGTCAAAAGGTGTCAATGGGAATCGTCTATTTGAGGCTACATTTTCAGTTTTGATCTGCATAAGTGTATGAATTTGAAGGAAATTTGCACGAAGTGCATCAAAGGCAAAGGGTTTATGAGTCCAGAAACTTGTAGGGAAGCGACCTACAGAGTTTGTTGGGAAAGGAATATTGAGGGCACCTGCCATTAGAGCAGCAAAATCTGCTTGTTTCAATCGTCCTTCTTTTATCCTCCTGTAGTAATAGTTGTTGTTAATGCCAAGGCAGCCAAAAGGAACAAAGGATCGAAAAGAAAAAAAAATAAAGAAAGTATTTATGTAGATTAAAAATAAAAGAGTATGAGTATACATACTGCTTAAGTACATACATGTAATATCTTGTAAAGATACTTATTTTTTAAATATTATGTATAATGCTTAAGTGATATACTCCCATTTTTGTCGTTTCTGTTATTTGTGAATGAAAATACCCATTTAATATGTCATACATAATATTCCCAGAGGAAGCAAAATATATATATTTTATTCCCTGGAAGTAATTCCTTTCCATTCTGTATAGCCATTCTTGTAAACCTTTTACTAAACCTCTTATATGTATCGTAAGTGCACAAGACTACTTATAATATTATAATACTATAGTATACAAATGTATACTTCAAAAGCTAATTAACAAAACTAAACGATGCACAGTTCTCTGTGTGTTCTATAAAATGTATATTTCTAGCTTACTCATCTATACATATCATGCCTAGTAACACACTCTATGTGTATCATAGTTATGATTAAAAATTGCCTATTACTATTTTTCAACCTCTAGCAATATAATCAGCTGATTTCGGGAGAAAATTGTTTGTTACTTTTAAAACTAGGTACAATATATATTATTTACTTTATCCTATACAACCTTCAAACTTCCTCTACTGCTTCTTACTTAAAAAAAAAAAAAAAAAAAAACAGACAGCATACCACACAAGTAATACTAACAGATAATAATAATGAAAAGGTTAGGTTCTTAAATCCCATGGATGTTCATACTAAACTCTCTAGCTAAACTCACATATGAAAAGAATATCGGTGTTACAATGATATATATTAGTAACAATATAGAAATGGCCATAATTATTGTGTCTTTTTTTTATCATAATAATATATTATACTACTGACTTACTTGATTCCAGGCCCCCAAACTACAAATGGTGTCTCTGTCTCTGCTTTTGAACCACTCCCATGTGATCCTGTGTGTACAAAGAAATAGAAAAATTTCCGAAATGGATTAAAAATAATAAAATATAATTCACAACAACTCATGACTTGAGAAATTTGAAACTATATAAACTATATAAAGTTGAAACTATATACAATACTATAAGCAATTAATGATAATGAAAAGAATGTTATACTTACCCCAATCAGTCATTCCATGATCTGATGTAAAAATAAATAATGTACTGTTGTCATCAAAGTATTGTTGATTTAACTCTTCAACTTTTTGAATGATTCCATCCACAACTTCGATATTTGAGTTATACTCGCTATAAAATACATATTATAATAGTACTTTATACATTATATGTGCATAATAATACGAAATAATATTATATTTTGACAAGTGTAAAAAAAAAGAATGAGATGTCATACATCATACATCATACATAATAATAATAATAATACATATTATATAATAATTACATTGAATGTGGTTTCCTTGCATGTCCCGTATTATCAATCCCAAGTAGATGGAGGAATATTAGAACTTTATCATGATTAGGAATACTACGACTTTTAATAATATTTTGGAATTTCTCTAAAACCCAAGTATCCAAAACAGAGGAATTAGCAGCAAGAAAATCTTGCCAATCGGATGGATATGAATCAATTAATAATTTTTGGTTTTCTCGAACACCTGATTTTGGTTTTGAAATACAAACAAAATTTACATATTATTATACATTTGGAATTTGAAACAATAGCTCTCAATGATATCCTCCTTAAGTAATAAGCTGCAAATCTCTGTCTGTTGGAAACGCATCTCCTCTTAAACTACGAAACGCACAACCATGTGCGATGCTCCCACTTACAGATTATTTTATGGCCGATTTTTTAAGACATGTTAGAATGACCCTTGACCACGTTTTGACCTTTAAAACTGAGAAAAATAATTCTCCATTGCATACATGTTACGTACATATACGCAGGTTTTGCCAAGCTCCGTTGCTTTGAGTTGGCTCTGTGTAGAAATGAAAGGGAAGCTTGCAGTTTCGCATCTTCTCCGTGAAGCTTTCAGACTTTAGAGTTTTTCTCGCAGTTCCATTGTTGATGCAAAAAAATATTTGTTTTTACACTCCACTGTACTCTACTTATAAATAGGAAATTTAGTTTACCGAAGTTAAACTACTTAACGGATTGACTTGGGATTTTCGCATTCTGCATCCCGTTTTTCACGGTGAATTGATTCGTTCTATTAGAAAGGTCGAAAAATTCTTACAATGTGGCGTAAAAACATATTTTGGGCCAAATTTGGATATTTTTTTGGGGTAGAGTAGTGCAATTCAATAAAAAATTACACTAAGTACAATAATTTATGGACTCCAGTATACATGGGTAATTGCTACATAGGTAGTCAGTAACAGTGTACGCGATATTTTGCTTTAATTAAAGCTTTCCCCTTATGTTTTAAAGGGTTCGATCAAGTATCAGTACCCTATTTTAACTGAAAAGGAGTTTAATATAAATTTCAAAGCCCAGCTTTCAAATTTTGTTAACAACGGGCATTGAATACATCGAAAAATATTATAAAGAGTAAGGGCTAAAATCTAGAACAGGAAATTAAGGTGGGGAAACTCATGGCCTTTAATTTACAAATACAGATCTACGTTATTGATTGAATTTTGAAATTTTCGACACTGAAAATCATCAGGCTTAAGGATTTTTCGAAAATTTTGAAACATTATGGCTTTCGTAATAAATAAAAAGTTCTATACTCAATATACAATCGTTTGAAAATAAAATAAGTAAATAATATCATATGTGTGTACATTTGTCATTTGAATGTCATACCAATGTAACAAGAACAGTTTGAATTATCACTAACTGTGCTGAGGTGGTTAGGTTGGACATTGGCATGACTTTTAACAAAGCCTTATGAATAGTATATGAATAGTATATGAATTTAATCAAAGGTCAATGAAGTGGTCAAAGGTCATATTAACATATTTTTACGACCGGGAAACGGCCGGATGTCCAGCGCGAAGCGCTGGACCCAGCTCGTTATAATAAATTTACAAATTTCAAGTAATATTAAGAAAAACAAAATGAAAAAGTCAGAATATTTATAATATTATTATGATGGTGTATAATTTATCTTTTACCTTTCCGAAACATGTTTACCACATCAGGTGAACCAAGAGCAATGCCAAAGGAAGATCGATTCAAAACAGAATCAAATTCTACCATATTCTCTTTCCATCCTGTAAATACAGCTGAAGGATCTTCATAAAAACCTGCAAACAGAGCAATATGACCAGGACGTGATTCAGTTGGAACTCTTGTATCCGAAATTCCGTAAGCTACTTTATCTGATGTTTCCATGATATTCCTTTTGTATAGAAAAATATTGAAGAAAAAGAAGAGATCATCATTATATTTAGTGTAAATAATGCATAGTACATACAATATCACATCATGTATATATGTATAATACATAATACTATTGTCTTACTGTTTTGAGGTTTGTGCATGATATTATTGTGTATGAGAGGCTTACGAAATATAAGGATGACGTTCCGGTAAATCAAAGAAACTATCTGCACGAAGTCCATCTCCAATTAATATAATGACACGTTGTATCCCTGAATCTACAACTGCTTGATGAGTTTGTGATACTTGAACAATTGGAGATTTAAAATGAATATCAAATACTGAATAGAATAAAAAAATATTTAAAATAAATCCTAAAATCCATATCTGTAACATTTTGATGACTAGTTATATAATATTTTGTGTGTGTACAGCTATATAATATAGCTAAATACAATGTATATTTGGATACATGACACAGCAAACAGGTACTATAAAATAATTTCGTAGATTGACATTATATTATAGTATCATAATTAAAAATATACACAAAAAAAGTTAATCACAATCACAATAAAATATTTCGATTTTCACATTTTCACTTTTCAACCACGTGATTTTTATGAATTTAGCGGTTTGTAGTTTTTGGTTTTTGGACTCTGAGGACATCTATCACAAGATTATTCCCTAGCTTTTGCATGCTTTGGATTTCTACTGAAATTTTTAACAGGGGATTTATTTTTTTGGATTGGACATCGGGAATTAAATATAAGTCGGTAAGTACAATTAAAATTTTAATTTCGTTTATTATTTTTACAAAAAGAAAAGGTTGTGTTATATATGTGTTTTGTTTATTTTGTGTACTTAAAGTTTTAAACTAGTTTTTTTGTAGTATTTTAAATGTTGTATGTTTCACATGCATGCATTATTATTGTATAGTCGGTGTGTGTATATTAGCCGACCATACTCGTGTGATTTTATATATATTTTGTTTTTCATAATTATATTTTTAATTTGAAAACCCATTTTTGTCTTCATTATATAAGATTCTGGGAATTCTATATCTACATTTTCCATTGTAAAATTGTAATTACTTAATAGAAATTATACCTATATTTTATTATTATCATGTGTAACATTTTTTAGTGATTCAATGTGTATCACATATATCACTACATATAGCATGTAGTGTGTATATTACTATGTATCAAGTACATGTTTTATAAAAATATATTTTTGCTCCGAGTATAGTATAAAACATTTAAATATGAAAGATGTTTAGGAACGTTGTACAAGTTTTCCTTTTCTTATTATTTATTTTGTTTGTTTATTTTGTTAATAATTAATTATTGAATGTTGTTTTTGTCTTTTCTTCTTTCATTTAGTCAAAATGGGTAAGGGAAATAATATGATCCCGAATGGGCACTTCCACAAAAATTGGCAAAAATATGTCAAAACGTGGTTTAGCCAACCTGCCCGTAAGAAGAGGCGTCATGTTAACAGACTTAAGAAAGCTAGGACTGTTGCCCCACGACCTGCTGCTGGTGCACTTCGCCCTGTTGTTAGATGTCCAACTGTTAAATATCACACAAAAGTACGAGCTGGACGAGGTTTTACTTTAGAAGAAATCAAACGAGCCGGACTTAACCGTCAATTTGCAAGAACCATTGGAATTTCTGTTGATCATCGTCGTAAGAGTAGATCACTTGAAGGACTTCAACAAAATGTTCAACGTCTTAAGGAATATAGAAGCAAATTGATCCTCTTCCCATTGAATCCTAAGAAACCATGGAAGGGAGATTCCTCAGTAAGACTTACAAATTTATATATATTTTTTTGTATTTCTTTTTTGTTCTATAATAATTACATTAATCAATTTATTTTTACTATTTTTACGATAATATATTATGTGATATAGTTACATTTTTATTGTTACAACTATTATTGATAATATAACTAATGGATTCTTCTTTTTTTTCTCCTTTGTCTTCATTTTTTTTTATTATTATTTATATAGGCTGAGGACTTGAAATTGGCTTCACAATTAAATGGCCCTGTATTGCCAATCAGACAACCATCTAGGAAAGAAAAAGCCCGTGCTATTACAGAAGATGAAAAGAATTTCTCTGCATTCTCTGCCCTTCGTAAAGCTCGTGCTGATGCTAGATTAGTTGGAATCCGCGCAAAGAGAGCAAAGGAAGCTGCTGAAAATCCTGAAGAAGCAGCCAAAGCACGTGATGCTGGAAAGAAGAAAAGGCTTGCAGGAAAATAAGACGTGAACATAATTTTTAAAACAAATTATTAAAAAAAATAATAAAATAAATACCTTTGAGTTTTTGAATAAAAAGGTCTTATTATAATAATAATATATTATTTCAATCAATGATTCCTTCATGGGTGTTTGTCATTTTTCATCTATATTTTGTGTAGTTCACAATTTATAATACGATTTCTTGATAAATTTTTTTTATATTAGTCATGGAATTGCATATAATATTTTTAACATAGATGTAATTATTAGTCATGATTAGAATGAAAACATTAGAAACGCAAATTGATATGAAGTTTGTTTTTTTTTTTTTACAAGAAAATAGTATACTGGTTCATTCAATATTATTTTATAGTTTTATAAACTTCTTCTCGTTTATTAAATTGATGTCTATACACAGTCTGCAGGATGCGATTTTATTTAATTCCATTAATCCATAGAGGAATTAAATTCCATACCAACTAGAATAATGCATTAT
>JAQGBI010000702.1:0-13436 GCA_034698325.1 Sminthurinus elegans | reverse complement strand
TCCAGCTGCAAACAGTACGCCAGCTTCATTTAGTAGACCAGTACCCACAAAAGTGTTCTAATACTAATCCATGCTTTAATATGCAGGGAAAAGTGAAAGGGAGCAAAAAATCCCCTTCACTTTTCATGTATGTGCATACGGCACAAGCGAAATGCGTCGCAGAAAAAACTGTTGCGTATTGTACTCCAGCTTCAAATAGTAGACCAGTACTGACCAAAGTGTTCAAGTAGACCTGGCTTACTAAATGGTCATATACGGTAAAGGACTTTGTGATTTTTTCACGTTTCTTGTCGTGCTTTGATTAAGAAACCCATTGTCCTTTTACAGCATTCTCAACCACCTCAAGTGCTGCGCTAGTATATAATCTACAAGTTTGTCCCAAACCAGGAGTGTCTACGTGGAGCAGTTCCAGAAAGATTTTGATTTTTGTCCCAACGGACAATTTTCTGTTTTTATTTTTCTCATAAATTGTATTGGCAGGACCTTCTCTGTTCATGTCAGTTATATCTAACTCGAATCACACATGGATATGCCTTTGGCTGTTGGCATGTCCATGACGGTTCAAGGGCATTGGAACGAGTAATTTGGTTTTGACCAATCATTCATGCGAGTTTTCCACAAACAAATTGACAATGAAAAGGAGAATCTTGATTCACAACGAATCTTATCGCTGTTTTTATTGGGAATTACGGATCAAGATATACCGTAACCTCTTTTTTTATCGGAGATTAGGTATGGTCTTTCACACATTTTAGCCGTTTTGATTGGGAACTCAAAATTCGGTTTGGTCACAAATAAAGACCCCGTTTTCATTCGGCAAACTGAATCAAGACATACCCACACCCTGAGAAACCCCGTCTTATTGGATTGACACAGTTTTCAGTTGCACCAACCAAACATGAATGTTCTAAGCCGCTCCGCAAATTTCTCAGTGAGAAATGCTCACCACCTTAACACAGTCAAAATACCTGTGAACATTTCAAAGAGGTGGGAGGGAAGAATGTTGGTCAGTATTTATTTTGAAGCATTTCCTGCAGACAATACTAGGAATTTTCTGCTAGGAGACTCAGATACCCACCGACAAGAGTCAAGTGAACACCGACCACCGACCACCGACCCACCGAAGGGGTGGGGAGTATGGACACCGACCACCGACCACCAACCCTGGTCGGTGGGTGGTGGGGCACCGACCGCCGCGATATTGTCGGCTATTGCGGTCGGTGGGTCGGTGGTCCGTCGGTGGGTCGGTGGGTTTTAAAGATACCCCAAAGAGTCCTTTGTCTTAAATTTTCAAAATTTTAGAAAATAGTTCAAAACTGTAGGTTTTTGTTCAGAGCAATCAGATTCAGTACGAGTTTTAACTGGCTTTCCCTCAGTCTAAAATTTTTATATTTTGCATGTGGTTTTCTGGTCACGGTCCGGTTTATAGTCCGTTGGAATTTTTTTGTCACGGGTATTAGGGCTCTTTTTGCATTCTTAAATAGGATTTTCCTTGTATTAGTATTCTATCAGTTTAAAATGACAATATCGTTGCCATGGAGATTTCATGTCCCTCCCGTACGTGGATGAATTGGCTTAAATAACTCTAAATTGGATAGAAAACGAGACTGGAGAAACCACGCAACTCAAAAACAATAATCATCTTTTTTACGTAAACTTTTAAATTGCATGTCAATAGTTAAACCATGTCTAGTCCGATTTCATGAAAATTGTAAATACTAAAGTGGCTTTTTCACAATTTTCGGCTTAAATAATACTGGCTCTTATAAATATCGTTTTGGTTCTAAAATATCCAACACTTCAAGATTTTTCCTAATCCACTCCCATGAAAAATGAGTAGTTCACTCATTTGCCGATTGGAACTTTGGTGAATGCAAAACCAGTTAAAAATTTATTTAAATAAATTAGAGTAAAAGATACAGGATTCTATAGCCGTTTTCAAAAGATAGATATTTCAAAACGGCTATAGAATCCCGTATCTTTTACTCTAATTTATTATTTTGACTTTGGATTTTTGCAAGATCCCGGGCGATGAGGAACCACAATCTGAAAAAGGATGAGTACTCTGGATATTTTTTAACTAGGCTGGAGCCAATTTCACTACTCTGAATTTTTTGACTCAGTTCCTCAGTATTGTCGAATTGGAGGGTGAGGATGCGATAGAGGAAGTTGGAGATGAACTGCACATTTTTCCCATAACTTGGATCGGAGAGGAACCTCGGGTGGTCATCCAAATTGTCCCCAAAGCATACGGCAAGGCAAAATTTGGTAAAAGGGAAAAAACGGTTGGTCAACTCCATTTCTCCATTTCTATTTCCATGGGCCGACTTGGAGTTTGCAGTGAACTTGTTTAGGGTGAGACAAGCTGCTGCGGAACAGACGATGGGGGTGAGCTCCAGGAGTTGGGGTACATTATCGTCAAAGTTATCCCTGATCCACTTTCTGAATTCACCCTCTAAGCTGTTGGGATGATTTGGGTCTGCGTCCAGCCCAATGGGCTCCACAACATTGTGCACTAGTCCAAGTGACAAAATTCCTTGAATTCCAACTCTCTGCTCTTTAAAAGGGACTTGTCCTCCATCAAAATTGAGAAATAGGGTAGAGTCTGCCGATTTGGGTGCGGTTTCTGGGTTTGGTTCGGGCATTTGTTTGTTGGATCGATTGGATTTTGATCACCTAAAAATACGAAAATACAAAATTGTTATGAGTAACGTAAAGTAGTGTGTTATAAGGAAGAAATGAAAACAACGTAACTAAGTAATTACAATTCATGTATACCATCAAAATCAAGAAATCAAAAAGGTGGATGCATCCTCTAACAAATTTGACGCGCTATCCGTTTCGTGCACAAATTTTATTTGCAAGACCTTGCAGGAGTGTTAATCGTTAACCTTCAAGAATGACGAGAGAGACTAAAAGCAGGGCCGGTCTTTAGATTTTGGCGCCCCAGCAAACTTGAAGCCACAGTAGCTGTCGCCCAAAGCAAAAAAACATGTTCAAAAATGCATGTTAGGCAGTTTTCAACAATTTTGTGCCCTTTTGGCAATTCTCTGACCTTATTTAATTTTCAAGCCCTGTTCCCGATTTGGCGGCCCCTCATATTCATTTTATGCCCCCTGTTCTAGCTTTTGGCGCCCAAAAGGTTGCTTGGGTTGCTTTGCCCTAAAACCATACGGAACAAAAGCAGCAATTTACTGTTTGAGGTTATTGAAATCAAGTAAAACTCTGGCACAAAGTCCAAGTCCGGTTGTTTACAATGCAATGCTCAAGGTCAACAGGAGTTTTACTATTGTTTGTAAATGCCATGCCCAATTTCACCCATGTGTGATAATGGATGAACAAAGCTAAGCAGTAAAGAATGAAGATAATATCTTATCTATTTTCATTTGACAAATGTTTGTTACGAGTTTAAGAGTAAGTTTCCTATGTAAGCGATTTGTGATTCTCTGCCACTAGAGGCAGACAATGTTCCTCATTTGTTTCTATTAGAAATTAGAGTACATGTGGATGTCATTAAAATTTTAAGCTTGTAGGAAAAAGAAAATAACTCTTTCAGAACTTAATTTTAATTCATGAAATTTTGTATAAAATTCAACTGCTACTGTGCCTAGGCCTTGTCGTTTCCAGATTAAGTATTTAACTATATGTGTTATTATTAGAAAGAAATACCAGCTCGCACATTTCCAATTTTTTGCATATTAAAATACTTCAGGTCAAGGACTAACTACCTTGAAAATTTCAAACTCCTAACTTAATTCGAAGTATTTTTAAAAAATTAATTAAGTTAAAATTTAACATGTAAGAGATGCTGTGCGAGAAACTGGCGAGTCGAATTCCTCGCATTCCTTAGATGTGCGAGCTGGTATTTCTTTCTAAGGGCAACACATGTTATATTTAAATTTATTTTATGTTAACACATTAAAAATAAAATTTAAAAAAGAGTAAAAAATCTAAATCGTGGCAAAGCACGATTTTAAAACTCACTAAATTAATCTTCATCACGAGTGGGTAGCGCAGCATATTTTATCTGCCCATTAATTATTTCATTATAGTCTCACTTTACCCCATCTCACATTGCCCCCAATTATAATTTTACCGGAGTCTCACTTTGCCCCAGTCTCAAAGTGCACCAGAGACTAAATACTGCGACGCGCAAAAATTCGGACCGACGGACCGATCCATCCAGCGTAGTAGGGTAGCTTGCTACACTGCGCTACCCTAAAAATGGTTGATTTATTTAAATTTTAAAAACACTTAAAAAATAAAAATTCAAAATCTGGAAACGGCTGATTGAATTTTGTAGAAAATTTTATGAATTAAAATAAAGTTTTGAAAGAGTTATCTTTTGTTCCTGAGCCCCTGTTTTACAATATAGAAATCAGGCTGCAGTACCGGTTTTAGGGCGAAGCAACCGCTTCGGGCGCCGAAGTGATAGGGGCGCCAAAGTTGACAAAAAAGGCGCCGAATTGAGAAAAAAGGGGTCGCCGAATCCGAGGAAGGGAGCGCCAAAAATGAAATAATGGGCGCCAAAACGAGAAAAGGGGGCGCAAAGCCAAAAATTGGCAAAAACTCGAGAATATGAGGCTCAAAATCAACAAAAGGGCGTCAAAATTGAAAACAGGGGCGCGAAAATTGAAAAAAGTTGGATGCCATTTTGTTTGCTTCGGGCGCCAGCCGCTTTGGCTTCGAGTTTGCTTGGGGCGCCAAAATCCAAAAAACGGGCCCTGTCAGCCTGCTAGTTCACTCTTAATTGCGTCAACTGCCAACTGCCGTAAAAAACCTTGTAAGTCTTAAACATCAAATATTAAGTACGTCAAACCTGACCTCAAAGAAACTGCCAATGAGGATGGACCGGCCAGACTTAGTACTAAAACTTCCTGTTGCACAGACACTTTCTGGGAACTTTTAGGGAGCGAGCGCAGCGAGCTCCCCTTATTCTATCATGTTGTCTGTCCGTCTGTCTGTCTGTTCTTTTCCCGGTTCCAGCCAAACGGCTTAACCAAATCACATGCGGGTTTCTTCATTCACACTGTAATTTTGTGTGTTACAGCGGAAAGAAATTTGGTTACACTCCGAGATCGGGAACTATCCGAAATCCGGGTTTTAGACGGTTTTTAATGCATAAAATGCTTATTAAAGCGTATAAAACCAATAAGTATGTACAATATGGGGTAATTGATAACGGAGAATCCAAATCTGAGGGTTGTTTTTCATAACTACGATTGCGTTTTGGTTTTCGTGGGGCGCGCCTCCTGGAACTTTAAAATTACACTTGCAATTTTGTGGGGCATTTTTTCATTTACATTTTTCCTTGAATATATTATTTAGAAAGGGACAATAAATTGACACGTTTTTTTTATGCAGATAATTTCTATGGCCATTTTGCGTTTTTCAAATTTTTCAAAATTTCAAAATTTTGCACCGTCATTGAGAGTGAGTTTTGACATGATCTTGTGATGACTATCGTGAAAATGTGACGAGTAGATTGACCACATTTTTAAAGACAAAGCCGATAAATCTTGGAGTGGCTTCGCGCTCGAGTGTGTGAAAACTTCCAACTTTGACTCCAACATCTCGAATCCCCCTGATTTTTCTCTTCATTTCAGATCGAGAGATTTTATTTGAATATGGATTGGAGTTTGTAGGCGGTGAATTTGATCCTGCGTTTCCTGTTGTTTTTTGAGCAGTGAGGAGAAATTTCCTTTTCAACTCTTCCATTTTCTCGGGGATGGAAAAGGCTTGTTGGTACAAAATGCCATAAGTCCAAGTGGTGAAATCGCCAACAAACCCCGTGAAAGTGGCCAGAAAAGGGAATTCTCGAAAATACCGAATGGTGAAAAAATAAAAGAGGACTGAAACGCACAAACAAAGGATTTTCAAGGCAAATATGCAGAAAGGGAAATATCGATTGAAGAGTTCGATGAAGACGACCAGTTCTCTCATTTCAGTCAAAATTTGATTTGAAATCCGAATCGACATTTCTCTCCCACCGTTTCGATCGAGGACTGACATTGAGCGACTTTGGAATTTTCCCCTGAAAGTTCTAAAACAATGAAAATTATATAATCGGCAATAATAATTAGGATCATTGATATGCCAAAGATAAAAAAAATTGGCAAAGGTATAATATTTTTTTACTTGAGTTGAAAGTTGAGTCGCTGAAACTCCATTTGACATTTTCCAAAGAAAAGAAGTTGAGTCACAATTGAAAAGACGCCAAAGACACAACTGACAGCAATACAAAGTCCCTCAACTGCCAAAAGAGCAAAATAGCTGCCTGCATTTTGATACTCTGGAGGAAGAACCGAGTAGAAAAGTTGAGGTCGAGTCTGGTCAACCGCCAAAACAAGAAGGCCAAAAGAACCCGCAAACACCATCGCAGGAGCAAATACTCTTTCGAAAAGCTCATCTATAGAATATTTAGGCGGCCAAGCAAATAGTGGGCGAACTTCTTTGGATTGTGGGTCACAAACTTGACCTCGACCTTGACCTTTACCTTGATCTTGATCTGATGATGACCGGATTTCAGAATTTACAGGGCTTGTTTCATTCCTATCCTCTGAAATGTTAAATTCACAAAACCAATGAATTTTTCTTCCTACTAAAAGAAAAAAAGTATTTTATTCATCATTTATATTTGTATAGGGACCTTGAACATTTTCAGCTTTCTTTTGAACTTGAAGTTCCTCGTCAATCATTTTCTGCACATTTTTCCCCCTCCTCAAAAAGTTGGTTAAAAATAATTTCACATTCTCTCGGATTTTTCACAAACATGCAAAAACTCATAAAATTCAAAAGAGAGAATCCAATCACAAACGGCGCATGAAGAATGAAATGATCCCATCGGAAATATTTCTCTGGCTCCAGAATCGTCGACTGCACAAGTCTCAAGAACATGTAAAAACAGTGGAAAATGGCAAGACAAAAGAAAATCCACCACATGAAAATTCGGATTTTATTTCACTGCCTCTGGATTTTCCCTGTTTCTAGGTCAATTTCAATCGGGAGAAGATTCAAACTGGACAGGATTTTAAACGCCTTGAAATTCCACCCGTTTTCCTCAAAGGTCAACATTTTCTTCCGTTTTTGTGGAGCTTCTGTAGTTTTCTTGCTGTTACAGTTCTTCAAAATACTGTTGCAGCCGAATTGTTTAGTGGCGGAATGAGGAAGGGAGAAAAGACGACTAAGTCGCGGAAATATCCAAAGAGCGATGACGGCTTTGCGGAAGTGGAGCATGGACGATTTTATGCTCGACTTCCGCATTTAATTGTAAGAACTTGAAAAATGAGCACTTAAAATCAGCCACAAATGGCGATGAAAAATTGATGAGCCAAATTCCATTTACCTAATGTTTTGATCGATCCATTTTATCCATCCTTTTCTCTTGCTTTTGCTTTTTGCTTTGAACAATAGAAGTTGAACACGGAACAAAACTCTAAACTCTAAAGAGCAAACAGGAAAGAACCCCAAGCTTTTATGATATTTAAAATGTAAAATATAAAAGTGGGACAAAAGCGGCGTAGTAAGGAAATTCACAATTAAAAGTATCTTATAAATTATTCCCTTGTTTACCATTTACCATTTACTCGTTCAAATATTATTATTTATTCATTGTCCATTACCAAAAAAAAAGTTACACACAAACACTAAATTTTCTCAAGTTGGAACACTATCAATAATCAATAAGTTTAAAATCTATAGGTTTAAAGGTTTGGTTTCGGTTATAAACAGTGAAATTTCACTAGTCAACTAATGCTAAATGATGAATTCAACAAGAGCGGAAAAACTGAACCAAAAATGGCTCCCAAAATTTAAATGAAGACAAAAACCAAGAGTTGCAAAACTTAATTTTACTTTTCACTTTTCATGCAAAGTTGAAACTATCTATAAAACACAGCAACTAAAAACAGTCAGGTGAAAGGTTGTTTTTTTTGTAAAATTGCTCAGGGTTGGTAGTTAAAATTCTTGAAAAATACAATAACGGTACTTTTACAATGTATAATGTACAGGCGAACTGTGAATTGTGAATTGAGCTGGGATTTGAGCAAAGTTTAGCTGAAGAATGGCAAGAAATTTGAGACACAGTCGCGGAAATGTCTTGCCTAATGGATTTTAGTAGCTTTACGTAGTTTCATCACTTTGTGGAAATGTAGAACAACCTACTCGATACTCGATTCTCTATATTTTACATGAGCTTTTAGGAGTTTGAAATAATATATTAGCTGTTAAATAAAGTTGGGAGAACTCGACACACCAAATTCAATTAACGCTCCTCGTTTACCGCTCCTTTTGTTCATTTTTCATCGTCCATTTGGCTTGAACATTGAACGTGGAAGAGAATGGAGAACAGCGAGCATTAAATAACAACGGACGTTTATGTAAGGTGTTTTAGGTACAGAAAGGAGCCATTAGGAAAGAAAGTGCCCATGATTTATTCACTGGTTCATCCCATCAAATACTGTTAATTATTCCTTATGGATTATTCAACGGGAAAATGGCAATTGAACAGAGTTTCCTCTTTGTTCTTTGGTCCTTGTGCTTGTTCAAATGAAACACGTGGAACACGTGTAAAGTGTAAAGGCAAATCAACTCCAGACATTTTCACATTTATTTCCTCTTGTCCGTAAGTTGGCTTCTGTTGAAAGTTGACTTTTGACGCTTGACTTTCTTTGGAAAATGTTTAATATTTAATTGAACCGAAAATGATGAATGAGAGCCCAGTAGGAAAAGAAATGAAAAACCAGGCGGCGTCAAAGCAATACAAAGAATAATAGTTTTTTAGCTGTTTATTAAAATGAATTAGAAATCCATTGGAAAATTATTTATGGTTTATGGTCCACTCTCAAATTTGCACAGAAGGAACACCAACTGCCAAATACGAATACGAGGACCAGAAAACGATAGCCACGGCGACTTGAGTTTTAAACTGGCTTTTGCAAATGGCCCCATCCGCTCCACCTCCGGGCGTTGTCGTGGCTGTTTTATTTGGGTTTCCCGGGTTTGGCTTTTGACCTTGACCGCTTGGGCAATTACAATAGTCCGTGGTGCATCGACACTTATCACTTCCGTCTCCATACTTTTTGTAGGTGTAGGAAAAGCAATTATCTTTCAAACGCGCACTCTCCGGTAGATTACAGGACAAAAGAATCCCTTCAGCATTCCAGGGAGCCCCGAGACATTCATGGGTAGGGAATTTGCACTCTTCTTTTTTTTATCTGATCCGGCTTCGTACTCAAACCCAAACAGCACTTTAAATCTGTCACACAAATAAATCATACAAAGTCAATGTAAAACTCGGCTCAAAGGTCAAAAGTCAAAGGAATGTGAAAGGTTTTGCGGCTTCTTTGTTTATTAATTTAAATAAAAAAGATGGATCATTTTAAATGTCTCACTTTCTTTGCGGGGTGGCGTTTTTATATTCTTCAACTGTGGAGGACAGTTGCACCAGGGCTTGTCACAGTAACACTCTTTCCCCACCTCCGGCTTCGAACAGTCATCATCTGTTTTGTTTATATTTAGATTGTTTGTACCGCAAGCCCAGTTTGTTGCACAGTCCGTGTTCGTATCGTTAGGTGCACAGTTCGTGTTCGTGCAGGAAGTTTCTCCTCGGCAAAAGTCAGTGTACTCACAGCTTCTCGTGTCTGCCAGAGCTTCGGAGGTTGCAAAGTCATCACTCCAACCTTGACAACACCAAATATCTTTTTGTGCTTCGCCCCCGTGAAAATGGATCAGAATCAAAATCAGATTCAGAGAAAACTTGAAATTAATAAACTTTAACACCATTTTGACACTCAATTCAAAATTTGAAATGAGAAGCGGGGCAAACTTCAAAAATAATAAGATTTTTCTATGAAGTGTTGAAATTTTTGAATTGTGAATTGTATTTGAAATTATCAAGTGTATTTTTATTTGTGATGTTGTTTGAAATCAAGAAACTGAAAACAAAATAAACATTTTTATTAAAACAATTTCCATAGCGATTTTGGTTTGTTCAAAATTTTGCACCATAATTAAATTTCATGATTATTGCTGAGTGAGTTTTGAAATGTTCGCTTTTGCTATGGTGAAAATGTGACGAGTAGATTGACAACATTTTTAAAGACATAGTCGACAAATTGTGGGTGTGGTTTCTCTTTCGAGCGTGTGAAAACTTCCAACTTTTATTCCAATGTCTCGAATCCTTTCCATTTCACTTTTCATTTCAGCAACAGAGATTTTATTTGAATTGGAACTGGAATTATCTTTTTGCGTGGTTTTTTGAAACGTGCAAAGAAATTCCCTTTTGAGTAGTTCCATTTTCTCGGGAATCGAAAAGGCTCGTTGATAAAGAATTCCATAAACCAAAGTTGCTGCAAGGGCGAGAAAACCAGTGAAAGCAGCCAGAAAAGGGAAATCATGAAAATTGCGGATTGCAAAAAAGTAAAAGAGGATTGAAAATAAACAAACGATTTTGAAGGCAAAAATGCAAAAGGGGAAACTGCGATTGAAGAGCTCAATAAAAAGAACGAGTTCTTTCATATCTTTTAAAGTCTGACGCAGGATCCACGTTTCTCTTCTACCGCTTCGATCGAGGGTTGGGCCATTTTGGAATTTTTTCTCCAAATTTCTGTTGAAAATGACGATGAAAATTTATTTATTTATTCATTTATGAATTATTATATCAAAACTTTTGAATAGGAAAAATTAATGCATAGATTCTAATTGTACCAATCATATTTTTTACTCTAGTTGAAGATTTAGACGTTGTAGTTCCAGCTGACATTTGCCAAAGAAGAGGAGTTGAGTCACGATTGAAAACATGGAAATGGCAGCAATAGTCGTCAGAGAAATAGCAACAACCGCCAAAAGAGAGAAAAAACTGCCCACATTTTGATATTTTCGTGGAAGAGCCGAGTACAAAAGTTGAGGTCGACTCGGATCAACAGCCACAACGACGAGAGTAACGAATGTCAACATTAACAAGGCAAATGAGAATATTCTGGTCAAAAGTTCACCCATAGAATATTTAGGAGGTCAAGCGAACAAGGGACTAACTGATTTCCGGTCTGGAACAAAAACTTGACGTTGAACTTGTTCTGTCGATGATTTAATTCCTGTAACTTTTTAAATCAAATCATAAAGTCAGTCGACTGCTTCCATTGATAAAACAGTACCAAAAGACAGTAATAAAGAATTTAAATGCGCCTACCTTTAAGCTTTTGAACTTGAACTTGAATTTGAAGTTCCTCATCAATCATTTTCTCCACAGGATTTTCCCCCTCCACAAAAAGTTGGTTAAAAATGATTTCGCATTCTCTCGGATTTTTCACAAACATGCAAAAACCCATGAAGTGAAAAAAAAGAATGATGAGAATGAAAAAATAGGACAGAAAATTGATTGTGGAGACTGCCATTTTGCTTCGTATCATTTTCGTACTTGTTAAAGTTAAGTTAAAGTAGAAAGAGTCAAAAGTAATATTTTTAAATTGAATTTTTATCGGTGCACATACAAGTTCAATTTTCAGTTTCCTGTTTTTTATGGTCAAGAGTTTGTGAGTTTTGTAAGTTCAAAACTTAAAAGTCAATAGCACGGGGAAAAGTAAAGAGACAAAATTTCCCTATTTAGTTTAGGTGTCGTGACTCATAAAAAGAAAACAACGGCAATCGAAAAGTGGAGAGATCGGAGAAAAACATGCCTAGATTAAATAAACAACTTCAAAAGAAAATTTCAAAACTCAAAACGCAATTTGTACTCTTTTGGATATTTTGCAAGCTACAGCACGAACTTCCAAACAATGCAATATGACAGAAAAACCAAAGCTACAAATTCTTTTGTGGAAGATTGAAAAAGTTTACTTTTTATAACCTATGAAATTTTGAAAACACCATGACAACAACACAAAATAACAAAACTCTTATGCAAAACCATGCTAAACACAAGTCAAATTAAACCCCGTGGATATTTTATTGATTTATTTTAAAATGCTAATGCTTTTATTCAGCTAAATATTGTAATAAGAAAACGTAAAAGTTTACAGGGCAAAAAATACATCTTACAAAACAAATTACTTTAAAAATACTTTACGAAAAAGGTGGTACGATTTGAAATTGAAAATTGTAAGTACATCAAATAAAATGCATCCAAAAATTTTAAATAATCAGTGGTTAATCAAGACTGTAAGAAATCACTTGGCAATAACAATAATAATTCAGTGAAAATGTCAAAAGTTGAGAAAAATCTTAGATTTTAGAAAGAATCAGTCTCAAACATTAGTAAAACATTTCTCAATCGCACAAAACACTAATTTTGCACACGTCTCTTGATAATATGAGGGTGGAATGAGATGATTCTGGATTCTGGAAAAAGGAAGAGGCAGCCTTTAAAGATTTCAACGTTTCTTCTCCTGATTCAGTTTCAATTAATTTTTCAGCAATGTCCAAAGCCATGGAATTTCTTTTAAATTGAGTCAAAAGTTCCTTTTCCTTGTACTTGGTTTTACACTGAGGACAAATGAAATTATTCCCAGAGTTGAGAGCAATCTTTTGAAAAACTTCCTTGGTCATCATTTCCGGTTGAGGAGGAATTTTATAGGAGCACGAGGGACAGCAAAATTTAGGACAGTTTTTTTCAGCCTCCAGGGTTTCCATCAAAGGCCAATCATTTAAACAGGCGACGCACTCACATTTGAAATTAAAAAACTTTTCCAAAGACTTTTGACGAGCAGACTTTTCTACTTGGCCAAAACCAAATTTACCATCTTGATAACTTCTACAGAGTTCTTCCCCTTTCTTCAAATCCCTTGAGGCAATAGTGACAGTTCCAAATTCTCTCAAATGACTCTGCTGAAAAAGGACAATATTCTGCTGACAAGAATGACTGGAGAGCATTGAGGTGGACTCGAGATAATGCACATGGACTAAAACATCTGAATTTGGATCATTAATGCATTTTAGCTCTCCGTGTCCATGTAAAGCATCGCTGTAAGAAATGTTGATCAGGGAGAGAGCAATAAAATCTTGGAATTGAGTCTTGACTTTTCGAGATTTTAACTCTGATTCCAGTTGTTGAAAAAAATCAGTACAAGTTTCAAGAATTCTAGTCAAGGCCAAAGCAATGAGAACATCATGAGGTTCACAGCAATCTTTACTTCCACCCATTTGACTAAGAGTGTAAAATGACGTTTCAAGTCTTCCAGTGTCAGGATCAAATCCAGGAATGACAAAATCCTCTGATTCATGATCTTTTGATGTAGATTTTTCACATTTTTCCTGTACAATTTGATCTTGTTATACATTATTCATTATTATACATTATTATATAATAAGGAGGAAAAGAATTGATCTGGACAAAATACAAAGATAATTTGTCCAGCACAGTTGGACTCCACCTTTTTGAGTTTCATACTGGAGAAAAAGCCAGTCGAGCTCATTCTGATTTTTGCTCTTGTGATGGGAAG
>JAQGBI010000701.1:0-13438 GCA_034698325.1 Sminthurinus elegans | reverse complement strand
TCTAAGGTACTATTTTATATTTTTAGGTACTATTTTAAATTCTAAGGTACTATTTTATATTTTTAGGTACTATTTTAAATATTTAAGTACTATTATATATATTTAGGTACTATTTTATATATTTAAGTACTATTTTATGTATTTAGGTACTATTTTATATTTTTAGGTACTATTTCATATATTTAGGTACTATTTTAAATTCTAAGGTACTATTTTATATTTTTAGGTACTATTTTATAGTTTTAGGTACTATTTTATATTTTTAGGTTTTGTTTTATATTTTTAGATACTATTTTAAATTCTTAGGTACTATTTTAAATTCTTAGGTACTATTTGATATTTTTAGGTACTATTTTATATTTTTAGGTACTATTTTATATATTTAGGTACTATTTTATATATTTTAGTACTATTTTATGTATTTAGGTACTTTTTTATATTTTTAGGTACTATTTCATATATTTAGGTACTATATTGAATAATTAAGTACTATTTCATTTATTTAGGTACTATTTTAAATAATTAAGGACTATTTTATATTTTTAGGTACTATTTCATATATTTAGGTACTATTTTAAATTCTGAGGTACTATTTTATATTTTTAGGTACTATTTTAAATTCTAAGGTACTATTTTAAATTCTAAGGTACTATTTTATATATGTAGGTACTATATTGAATAATTAAGGACTATTTTATATATTTAGGTACTATATTGAATATTTAAGGACCATTTTATATATTTAGGTACTATATTGAATAATTAAGGACTATTTTATGTATTTAGGTACTATATTGAATAATTAAGGACAATAGTGGACAAACGTGAACAAAATGGACAATAAAGGACGAAAGTGAAAAAAATGGACATTAAAGGACGAAAGTGAATAAAATGGACAAAAGTGAATGAAAGTGAATAAAATGGACAAAAGTGGACAACAGTGAATAAAATGGACAAAAGTGGACAATAGTGAATAAAATGGACAAAAGGGGACAATAGTGAATAAAATGGACAATAAAAGACAAAGGTGAATAAAATGTACAATAAAGGGCATAATTGAATAAAAACAATTTTAGTGCAAATTAGTGAGCGTTAAAATACCAAATTGGATTACTCTTGTGGAACTATTTGGATGCACAACGGCAGAAACAAGGTAAAGTTTGTTATATTTTTTATTGCATAAGTATTACAAAGCACGGAAGCATGTCTGCACCTGACGCGGAAGCTCGGCGTGTGCGAAAAACTGAGCAAATGCGACGAGCAAGATTAAATCAAGAATACAGGAAAATAGAACGAGAACGTGATGCAGCTGCCCGTCGTGAGAAAAGAGTTGAAACGGAAAACCAAGAAAACGAACAAGCTATTAATACAAAACGACGAAGAATGGCAAGAGAAAATTCCTGCGTACGTGTTCAAGAACAAGTAAGAGATACGTTGGCCCGAAGAACATCAAGAGAAGATGCTTCAGTCCGTTTGCAAGAGCAAGTCAGAAACACTGTGAATCGCAGGACTGCAAGAAACACTGATAGTTTTGACAAAAGAATAAGTGAATTTCGTTGTAAAATTCAAGATGGCCCTACATTAACATGCACAACGTGTGGTAATCTGTTTTTCAGAAACCAGGTACGATATTTTCCCTTGCAGCAATTACTTGATAAGTTTTCGTCGTCTTTTGTGAATTCAGTCAACAAATGTCCTGTAGAAAGTACCTGGATTTGCCATACCTGTTGTACACATGTAAAAGGCGGAAAGATTCCTCGAACTGCAATTTGTAACGGATTTTACTACCCTCCAATCCCTGAAGAGCTTTCTGATTTAACCCCATTAGAAGAACGATTATGTGCAGCACGAATACCATTTATGCAAATTAGGTCACTAGGTGTGGACAGACAGTGTGGATTGAAAGGAAACGTTGTTAACATTTGGCATGATGTTGAAGAAACTGCTAAAATCCTTCCTCGCAAGTTCTCAGAGGCATCCACAATTCAGTTAGCCTTCATGCGAAAGATGAGTTACACGAATCCGTACATGTTTGAAACTGTGCGACCGGTCAAAATTTACAATGCTACGCGATATCTATGCAACACTCCTTTGTACAAGAAAGAAAATATTGTGCTGTCCGATGAATGGCTACAAAATCATTCCTTCAATGAAGAAAACTTCCTTGTGGACGAAAATGAAACAACAGCAACTGAAGATACCGAGCAAGCCATAGACAATCCAATTCCTGACGATGCATTTGAAATTGAAGAAGCTGGAGCAGACGAAACACTGATTCACCATGAAGATGTATCGGAAGGGCTACGCTATGCGCCGGGTGAAGGCCGACGTCCGATTTCTCTTCTACGTGATTTGGATGCGGAACTTTTGTCATTTCCTTCAATCTATTGTGGCCAACCTAGGAATTTAAACCCCTCTATTAAATACAGCTATCACGACATTGCCAAATCAGAAGCACGAAGATCAGATCGCCGTGGCTGCACCCCTGCTCACTTACTTTATCAATATAAACTATTGCAAATCCATAAAATTGCTAGTGCTGTCAATATTAATGTAAGAAAGAGGAAGGTTGGAACCGTCTCGGCCGGAGTGGCAAAGAGCAAAGAATTTATTGATCAGTTAGTTCAGCATGACGACGGGTACCGAGTTTTGAAAAGCATTAGGAGTTCACCTGCCCACTGGGAAGAAGAAAAGAAGAAAATAATGGCAATGATAAAAAACTTGGGACTTCCAACGTTGTTTATAACATTATCAAGTGCTGAAGCCCGCTGGCAAGATCTTATAAAAACATTGGCACAAGTTTTGCAGAACAAAACCTTATCATTTGAAGAAATTGCAGAGATGTCGTGGGAAGAAAAAAATGATTTAATTCGCAAGGATCCGATCACCTGTGCCCGTCATTTTCAACACCGATTTCAGACATATCTTACGCAAATGCTTAAGAGAAATGTTATCTTTGAAGAATTTACATTAGAAGATTTTTATTTTCGCGTCGAGTTTCAAAATAGAGGATCGCCTCATATTCATGCAATGTTGTGGCTAAAAGGCGCACCAAAGTTTGATGAAAAAGATCCAGCTACACACAAAAAATGTTGCGAATTTGTTGATCGTTTTATTTCTTGTGCAAAAACGGATGAATTTGCCCCTTTTCAAAACCACAAGCACTCATTTACATGCCGAAGAATGACAAAAGAAGGAGAATGTTGTCGATTTGGATTTCCATTACCACCCATGAAACAAACACAAATTCTACTTCCTCATAACCCAAAACGGAGCAAAAATCTAAAATTCATCGACCAGCAAAATTTACAAAAACTTCGGAAGGTGTTAGAAAATTACAGAAGGCGAAAGCGCCTCGGCGTATCATATGAAGAATTTATAAACCAACTGAATATTACCGAAGAAGACTACATTTCCGCAGTTAAAAGTAGTATCAAGCGACCCACAGTTTTTCTCAAAAGAAATCCTGAAGATGCATACATGAACGCGTACAACGTTAAGATTGCCAAGTCATGGGATGCAAATTCAGATACACAGTTTATTTTAGATCCATGGGGCTGTGCCAAATACATCACGAATTACATCAGCAAATCTCCAGGTGGTGTTTCAAAGTTATTAAGGAAAGCAGCTGAAGAAATACGAAACGGAAATTTGCAAATTAAGGACAAACTCTGGACGCTTGGAAATTGTTTCCTAAATAGCGTAGAAATTTCAGCTCAGGAAGCTGCCTTTGGTGTCCTCAGTCTTCCAATGTCTTACTGTAGCCGCCAAGTTGTATTTATACCAACCGGTGAACCCGAAAAAAGAGTTTTTTTGCTAAAAGGTTCAAAAGAACTTGAACAACTACCTGAAGGCTCAACAGAAATAACATACGGCGGACTTCTAGAACATTATAGTAATCGACCTCCTGAGATGGAAAATGAATGTTTAGCATCATTTGCAGCGTGGTACACATTCCGCAAAACGAAACCGCGTAACAAGCCTGCAACAACACCAGTAGAAATTAATGAAGAAGAAGCAGAAGAACCAATTGAACATGAAAATTCATTTTTTACCCTTCCAAACAACGGAGGTTATCTTCAACGAAGAACTAAACGACGCATCATTCGATATTGCAACTTTTCAGAACACACTGAGCCCAATAACTTTTACAGAGAACAATGTATGCTTTTCGTACCTTGGAGATGTGAAACAACAGATATTTTGAGAAAAGACGTCAAACAACTATTTGATGACAATCACGAGCTAATACGAACAAATGGCCAAGAGTTTGACCCTTTCAATTACGAAAACTTGATTGAAAATGTTCAAGATATTGCTGATGAAGAAGCAGCTGCGGAAGAATCAGATGAGGAAACTACTGTTATTGATGACGAGTACCAATCATTTTTTGCAGATGAAACTGATATACACATTTTCGGGGACATGGAAGTTGCAGATAGAACCATTTCCGAAAGATTCAAAGTTCCGACTTTAGTCCCGGATAGCGAATACTTAGAGCTAACAAGAAAATTAAACAGAGGACAGAGGAAATATTTTACAAGGATCGTGAAAAAAATCCGAGCTCAAGAACCTGAAATTTGTGAAATGGTTGGAGGAGGAGCAGGAGTAGGTAAAAGTAGGTTAATAAAAGTGATCGTTCAAGCAGTAACTCGTTTTGCAATGTCAAGGCCTGGCCATGACCCTTCAACGCCCAGTGTTTTATTGTGTGCACCGACTGGGCGGGCTGCGTTTGGAATCAAAGGAATGACGTTACATTCTGCATTTTCTCTCCCCTTAAATCAATGCTCAACATTGCCACCTCTTGATCCAAGCAAAAGAAACTCTTTGTTCTGCCTCTTACGACAAATTATATTGATTATTATTGATGAAATCAGCATGGTTAGTGCGCGGCAACTCATTCAAATAGACTGTCGCTTACGAGATATCTTTGGAAGTTCTATTCCGTTTGCTGGAATCCCTATGGTTGTTCTGGGAGATTTTAATCAGCTGTCTCCTGTTGGTGGAACGCCTGTCTTTAAACCGGTTCGAGATGACTTTGGAGCCATTTCTGGACCTGCCTTGTGGAGACGATTTAAATTCTTTGAGCTGACCGAAATAATGAGACAACGAGATGACTTGACTTTTGCTGAAGCCTTGAATCACCTAGCAACTGGTTCTTTGACTAATGAAGACATTGCATTATTTAAATCGAGAGAAATATCGTCAACACTTCAACCTCCAAGACAAGCAGTCCACCTTTTTGCCACAAACGCCGATGTTGACCATTTTAATGAGATATTTTTAAATTCCCTCAAAACTGAAGGAGCAGTTGCTGAAGCTTTTGATATTGTTAGTGGGAATCCATCATCATCAGCTAAAGACGAAATGCTAAGAAGAGTTAAAGGAATGTCTACACAACAAACACAATGTCTTCCGAAATCAATCAACTTAAAAGTTAGCGCCAAATATTTAATTACAACCAACATTGATGTTAAAGATGGACTTGTTAACGGCACTGTTGGAATTTTAGAGCGAATTCTTTACAAAACTTCAAACGACGGCAAAAAAGTACCAGTAAAATTCTTATTTGATTTTATGGACGAATCTGTTGGAAACCAAGCTCGTTCTCTCTGCGGGCAAAGGTATGGACATTTAACTCCAATTAGTGTTCTACGCAAAGAAATATACTCGTGGCCAAGGCGTAAATTGGCTGTCACAAGAATACAGTTCCCTGTAACACCGGCAGAGGCCATCACGTTTCATAAATCTCAAGGCGGTACATATCCTAATGGAGTCGTTGTACACATGAATGGTCCAGTAACAAGAGAAAAAATGTATGTTGGGTGTTCAAGAGCAACCTCTCTAAACGGACTTTTCTTTGACGGACATTTTCAACCACCAAAGCCTGCTGATCCTAATCATCCAACAGTTGCTGAACTCAACAGACTCCGAACAGAATGTCAAATTCAATTTGATGAAAGTGAAGATGTTCAACCCGAAGAAAACACCTTAAAAATATTGTTTCATAATGTACAGTCGTTCCATGCTCATGCTCAAGATATTCAAGGAAATGTAAATTCCATGAACTGTGATATTTTACTTTTTGCGGAACCTTGGACATTGTCAAGTGACGTATTATACATTCCTAATTATCAATGCGTTTACCGCTTGGACTGTCCAGATAACAGACGAAGGCCGTACGGATTTTTGGCTTTTGCTAAAACGGCCACACCGCTTAGGCTTATGCAACAGTGGCAGAGAGTTTACAAAGGATCTCACGCGGAAATAGCCCATTTTGATCTCGATTGGACGTCCATTCTTCTGGTGTACAAGTCACCAAAATTTCCCACAGCGATGTTTCTGGATCTTCTCCAAGAGCCACTGGTTAATTGCCAAGACCATCAGACTATAATCGTGGGAGATTTCAATTTGAATTACCAAACATCTGCCAGCTCTTCATTGAAAGAAAAGATGCGAGACTTTGGTTTTGAATTCATACTCCGTCCAAATGACATTTCAACATCTTCAGAAACGCTGATTGACCTTTGTTTTGCAAATTTTTTGCAAGTTGCGGCTACATTTTCTGAAGATACTTTTAGCCAGCATCATCCCATGATTATCAAAATGCCAAAACCACAACAGGTAAAAACATGTCTCTTACGTTTTACATGACCTTTACAACAGCATATGGTGTAACTGCATTAAATCAGTAAAATTAGACACTGTTTAAACTGAGATGTATATCTAAAAAATAATTGGTTGAAATTTGCTTTTTTCCAGTTTTAAAGTTCCATGTGACTTCTAAAACCGTGGCTATGGTGTGTTTCTGGTTGTTGCTTTTTTGAGGCTGTGCAATAAGCAAGACAAAGATGTAAATTTTTCCTAAACAAGAGGAACTTAAAAAAAATTTTTCAAGTATTTTAAAGTCTTGGTAATGCTCAGTAGCCTGTATTAGCTTCAATATTATTTGAATATTGGACACAAATATATGCATTTTAAACTATTAGTTGAATATTGGAAACAAATCTATGCATTTTAAAATATTATTTTTGTAATATTGGCTAAATATCAAATAAAACTACTGATTTTTTATACACAAGAACTTTTGTTTGATCCTTAGAACTTCAATTTTTTTTGTTAAATCCATAGAATTTGCTAAGCAATTCATTGTTTCGACATTCCAGTAGATTGTTAATTCTTCTACGAATGGAAGTTTACAAACATTTCACACTAATACCTTTTTTCTTAAGAGTGTTTGGTTTTGAATGGACTGGTACAATATAATTCTTACGTTTCAGCTTCGCTTCCGGAGCCTTAAGCATTTATGCTTTCAAGGCGATATAAAATCGGCACGAAGTGGCGATTTTTAACTTTATTAAAACTTTTTGACAAGCTCCAACACAAAAAGCTGTCTTTAAAACGCTTTGAACGTTATAAACTTTAAAACAGTGAGAAAAAACATTTATTTTCTAAAGTGTTTCCAGCTGGAATTGAACTCCAGACTCAAAATCCGCGTTCAGAATTTGCAAGTCCCAAGAGCCATAAATTATGTGCGAGCACATAATTAATATTATAAAATGCGAAAATCTAACCTTTGAGATCCAAAATTGAATCATTTTTCCTCTCTGCCTTCAGCTCGGATTGAGATCCATCTTTTTCTGATAATTTCCCATCCTGAATCAACTTATGAAGACGGGTGCAATATTCTCGAGATAATCCAGTGAAACATGAGTCTAGAGCTGGAAAAGCATTGATTTCACTCTGCGTGTCAATGCAGAGGTTCAAAAGGTGGAGTCCTTTCCAATTAGTCCAAATGGCCTCGCCCACTTCCGGAAAATTTTTAATTGAATTTGCTTGAGCAAGGCTACGGCTTTGAAAATCCGCCGAGCATGGACTCACTTGAGGCAAGGAACCAATTTTGAGTTGCTTCAAATTTGGACAGGCGTGAGAAATCCGAGCAATGCCTTCTTTCGTCATTCCACGACCCGTGATTATGAGAATCCTCAAATTTGGAAGACTCGAGACATTTCCATTTTGACTTTCATCATGAGGGGAAAAGTCAGCCCAAGGGACTTGCAATTCTAATAAAAAAAAAGTAAAATGGAGAAAAATCATGTCATTAAAAAGAGGAATAAATTTTAATTTAAATATAATAAAGCTCAATTTATAAAAGAAAATAAATTAAATTTACCAAGAGCCTGCAGCAGCGGAAAAATTTCTTCAAGATTTATTCCTGAAGGCAAAACTTGCACTGTTTGCTCAGAATCTTTATTTATAATAGCCAAATTGTTGAGTTTGCTGAATTTTGGCAGTTGAAAATGTGGTAGAAATCCCAATGGCTCCAATCTCAAATAGTTCAAAGTATTTTTACTGGATTCAAAAAGATTGGAGATGAAAATAGCAGCATCTGACCAAAAAGCCTGATTTTTTGCCTCAGCGTTTGTATTTAAGACCAAAGTCCTCAATTTGAAATCTAGTGGTGTTTTAGAATTTTCTTGGAGATTCTTGAGCTTGGTCATAAATTCAGCATCCAGGCAGATTTGAGCTTCTTGAAGACAATCCAGTTTTCCGAGGGACTGGAGAAGATGAAAACTTTCAACCACTTTGGAACAATTGTCCTTCCTAAGGAGCTCAATCTTTTGTAAATTGACAGAGGCACGAAGAAGATCCGTGATGATTCCAGTGTATTCTGAGAAGGAACAGTCGGGCACGGAAAGAACTTTGAGATTTGGAAGTTGAATTTCGGTTGTGCCTTCGTTTGATGTTGTTGTTGTGGTTTTGGGGAAGAGTTGAATATTTGATGAAGCAGGACTAATGACAGTCGAATTGGACACCGGAAAATAAAACCCAGATTCTCCGAGATTTGGTAGTTGATTCAAGAGCACGTTTCTCAATTTGTCAGCAAATTCCATTACATCAACAGTCTCGTTTTTGGGAATAAATAATCTCAGTCTCTTGACACTTTGCCCAAACTTGGAAGTAAATTTAAGCCAATCCGGATGATCAAAAACAGAAGCTCTGATGTGTGCAAAAAGGAAGCGAGTGTACAAAGGAGATTCTTTTGAGTCTTCAAAACACTTGATAAAATTTTCCAAACTTGCTATTTCCGTTCTTCCACCAATCCTCAAGTCTCCATCCTTAGTTTTTTTACTACAATAAAACACAGCTTGAAACACATCTCTTGATTGAAGGATTTCCCGGGCAAGTTTATTCCATTTCCGAGACACAAGACGACAATTAAACAGATTTTTCACATTCAAACACTTGAGGATTTTCATCAGCATCTACAAAAAGCAAAATATATTATAATAATATTCAGGTTTCAGGTTTATAGCTAAAATTAGTAGTTAGTTCAAAGAATACTATTTAAAAAAATAGTCATATTTTGTTTTTTTTTATTTATCAAAAAATTTTATTTTTGCTGAATATTTGCATAGTGTTTTACCTCTGGAGGCAGCTCCTCAATTAAAGATTTATTCTCCACCTCATCTTGCTTTTCAGACTCACGCTTTGACTGCAAATCTGTATTTAACTTTTCTTCTTCTTGACCGTTTTCTATTTTATCCAATTTTGATGGTGCTGGACTATTCATTTTCAACTACAGAAATAGAAAAGGAACAGAACAAAATTATTAAGCATTTCAATTACGTTTTAGTGGTTTTCTTTTCTGTAAAAATAATGTTATAACAAAAGAACAAGCAACTAGATTACAATATTTATATTAATTTATTGCTGCACCTAATTTTGTAATTTGTAAACTAGCATATTTAATTTCTTTTTAAAATCAACCGTAAATTAATTTACAAAATAATTCTGTTCTTTTACCTCGTCAAATCTGTTTTTAATCTTCACTTGATTTTCAGTTTCAGAACTTGATTCCATCAGCCTTTTCTTCTCTTGTTTATCTTTAATTTTATCCATTTCCTGCTGTTCCAATGGTGACGATTTTGATGTTGATGACTCGCGATTATCCATCTCCAGCTAAAAACGAATTTAAAAGGAATATTTACGAGCAATAATTAAACTCATCATTCATTTCCTAGTTGCTAAGTAACAAAAGGCAAAATTGACATAACAAGAGAACGAAAAGGAAAGTATTTTGAGGTTCAAATATTATGCACAAGTTACAAATTCCTTTATGTTGAAAAAATAGCCAAAACCCAAACAAAATCAACTCACCTTTTGGAAACAACTTTTCTTTCTCGATTTTCTGTCACTTGACTTTTATTCCAACACTTTTCTTTTGTATGGCAAATTAATCAAGGTTCAAACTGCACAAGTAAAATAGTTTCAATCAAACTATTATGAAAATTCAGGTCAAATTCACAAAATATCGAACAATTTCCGTTTTATTCCAATTTCTCATTTCTCGCTCGCTCCGCGATCACCTGATTTTCACTTTGAACCAAACCAACTTTTTCAAGGGCAGCTGTAGAAAATAAAAATACTACTGTAAGAAGAACTCGATAGTTTTTTACATGGATTTTATGGTGTGTATTTTGTGGATGTTGGTCAAGGCAACATGAATAAAAATTCAAATCGGCGTCATGTTTTAGCACAACAATTATTAAATTTTGTTTCGCCTTTCGTTTGTGCTTGCAATCCGGATTGTATGTAAATTCTATGAAAAGTTATGACGTCATCTTGTTCAAATTCAAAATTCCAGATGATCAATGATATATCCTTGCTTAAAATGAGACGCGGTAGTTTTGAAATCTGAGACATATTTTAAAACAATAACCATTTTTTCAAGTATTTATTTTGAACAAAACGTGAATTCATGGACAAGATGCAGAGAAACAAAGATAAAGAATTTTTTTCTACTAAAAGCATGTTTTAATGTTGTACGGCTTGTTGATTTTAAATTGTGGAGTTTGAAAAGGATTTCAAGGAACACTAAAAGTCACAAAAGCCCGAGTCCTGTGGTTCGCCTCCCCAAGAAGAATTGACGTATTTTTGGCATTCAAGTTTGAGACTGTAACAAAACAAAGAGGCTTTAAAAATAATGAGTCTCAAAACGGTGATATTTTAACCATGATGATGAGTTTTTTACTTACGATTCGAGGTCTCGATTCGGACAAGAGTACATCTTGTTGATTTTGTAAATGTCACAAGGACTCATCCCGTCCAGTTGACCTGTGGCGTTGACCCGGTCATTCAGCGGTGTTATCGTGTCCAGGGTTTGGTCAATTGCAAACAAGTTCCTCGGGTAGTGCATCAACGATTTGTAGTCATAGGGACCAATCGGCTGGAACTCTTGGATTTCAAAATTTGCCCTGGCTGCTGAAGCTGCAGTTTGGAAAATTTTGGAGTCAAAAGCAAATCAGAGAGAGAAAGAGAGTTTTTGTACCCTATAAGATTTTTATAGGATTGAAAAAAACTTACTATTTTCCACATTTTCCCAATTGATTTCCACAAAACCATCTCGATCTGCATAAAAAAAATCCAAAGTTACAAAATATCAAGTACTCAAAATATCAAGGAAGTCTACAAGTTTCCAAAATCATAAATCATACCACACCGCGCCTGCTCGTGGTACAAGCCGATTACATGCAAAAGCTCGTGCACAATGACTCCAACTTGGTAACAGCTTTCGTTTCCCAAGTGCACACTGTGATTTCCTGAAAATTTCAAACTTGATTTCATTTCTTACAAAACTAGAGTTTTTCATTACAAGTGGATATAGAGTATAGCCACTCGCTGCGCTATAGAGCAGCCCGCGCTGTTGTCTGTCCGTCAAACTAATGTGCTAATTTACAGTCTTGACACTTTGTTCCAATTATAATCTTACGCGAGTCTCACATTGCCCCCAAAGACTTATACTGCAAAAATTCAAGCGTGAGGACAGGCAGACAGACAGTAGCTGGCAAGCTGCGATACCCTAAAAAAGCTGTCGCCATTTAATAAGAACTCTGTTACTGTTACTGGTTTTCTTACTGATGGACACATCTCGGCCGATTATATCCGCGTAGCACCCCTCTGGAATATTATTAATTTTTTCTCATGTATTTTTGACCCAAGATCCAAAAAATGACTGTTTTATTAGTTGAAAAGGTACAAGTACTATCAAAAATCTTTTTATTATTTGTGTGCTGGACGGTTCCGTTTTTCAGTTGTCTACAAAACGGAAATTCAGCGAGACTTTAATTCAGTTGAGGTATTTTATCAAGATCAAATTGAGGTAACTCGAGACTCGAAACTCGAGAAATGAGACTTTTGCTATTCAGCAGTATTTTCCTGGATCCAGTCCAAAAGTTTTGCAACGTGAATGGAAGCAAAAGGATCGCCTGGATCAGAGGCACACTGTCGAGGCTGAATGTCGGACTTGGAATCGGAATCGGATTGGGATTTTTCTCCTGAAGGATTGCCTGTACCAAAGGAAACTATGCCAATTTGAACCGGAACGCCATCTTCACCATATGAAAGAACCATGCTGCCCTAAAATTGTTGAAACTATTTAACGTCCTGTATCAACTATCAACGTGATTCAATTATTGAGAGTACACGGAAAAGCCTTCCCAACTCACCGAATCACCAAAACAGACGTCTCTTTCCGCTTCTGCTTTTATTCTTGCACAAAAAATAGTCTCGCTAGGATTAGGCCGCTGTAACAGAAAATGCAGTCATTAACTATGGGACTAACATTTGGACTACTTTTGACCAATACTTGGGCTATTTTTCACCAATATTGGGCCAACATTTGGGCTAACATTTGGACTACTTTTGACCAATACGTGGGCCGACATTTCGACTACTTTTGAACAATATTTGGCCAACATTTGGGCTACTTTTGACCAATATTGGGCTAACATTTGGGCTAACATTTGGACTACTTTTGACCAATACTTGGGCCAACATTTGGGCTACTTTTGACCAATATTGGGCCAATATTTGGGCTACATTTGACATTTGACAAATATTAGTAGACCCGTCCCATCAGCTGAAAGTTCGCCGTTTAAACATGCCAACTCCCGATATCAAAAAGCGGTCCCGATAGCCAGTAGTTTAAATTTGCTGACATTGACATTAAAAAGGGAATGCATTTCTTACACTGCCTGCCGACTTTTTACAGCCCGCTTCTGAGACGACGGTAAAATTAGCCTTGCGGGGAAAATCCACGACATCATCACTGTTACTAGTTCCACCTCTTCCCACTGCCGTCACCTTGTCGCCTCCCTTCGGCTGATAACCCGGCTTTGGCAGTCCAATACTTTGAACCTTGTCGTCAAAGACGAAGGGCTCTGTCACGTGCATCAAGGCAATGTCGTATCCTTCCCAGAATTCACGCTTGCTTCATGTTTTTCAAAAGAAAGAGAAAATAAAAAAATTGAACGCAATCTCTGTTCCCTGATTTGAAAAAAAGAAGGATTTACTACACACCCTTGAAAAAATATGATACGATATCCGACCGGAATGTGGTGTCATATGGTGTCATATTTTGGTGTCTTTTTGGTCC
>JAQGBI010000700.1:0-13444 GCA_034698325.1 Sminthurinus elegans | reverse complement strand
GCAGCCATGGTATTTTTATCCAATTCAAAAATTATGATTGCAAAAATTTTACATAACTGGAAATTTTACCCATATATATATATTATGTATGTATAATTTAAATTGCATTTTGTGTCACGGGTTTGTTGGTTAATGTTGACGCACTGGATGTTATGCTTGTATATATTTATATATATACACTAATTTTAGTATAGATATAATATGCATTATTGCTGCTGAATATATTATCTTCATCATCACATTAGTGATAGTTAAGTATAATATTTCTGTATTTTGTATTTCATAACTATTTTCTTCTAGGAGTATCTCGAATGCCGATAGGTCATCCACAAAATGTATATCAAAGTTCAACAGTAAACATGTCAAATGCTAGTACTCCTGCCCGGCAAAATAATCGTCCACCACCACAACAACTACAACAAACACAAAATACTAATGTAGTTTGGGCACAAATTGATTCAGCTCAACCCCAACCTCATAGTACTATTCACCACCAACCTGGACAACGTACCAATTTGTCAGCAATCCAAATCCAGCCCCAACAGCTGCAACAAGTACAGAATCAATATTCTCAGCAACAACAAGCACAGAATCAATATTCTCAGCAGCAGCAGCTGCAACAACAACAACAGCAGTCACAGACTCAACAACATCATGGAAATGTTATACATCAAGCAAGACAGTCGAGTACAGTCGTTCACGGAACTCATCATCCAGTTGGTCACGGAACTCAGGCCAATTTTGTTCAATCAACTGTCCAACAACAACATCAATTTGTTCAATCAAGTCAAACTCAATTAACAATGATACAACAACAGCAACAAAGAGCAAGACTACAACAACAGATGCAGGCAAAACTCCAGCTACAGCAACAACAACAATTACAACAACAAGCCTTGGTACAAAGAACCACTTCACAGCAAATACGTACTCTTCCAGCTGGTATCCATGTAGTACGAGCAGGACAATATCAATATACACAACAGCCAACTGCAACAAGACAAAGAACTGTAGGGACAATTCAACAATCGGAAATAAATGACTATGGATCAATGGGAATACACCCACAAGTAAATCAACAACCCGTTGCAAGACCAAACAATGTCACTAGGCGTTCATCAGGTGAGCAGAATAATTTATTCGACGGTTCTCAGAGTAGAGAGTATGTGCAAAGTGGTGACCTGTTCTTACGTATTTTACAAGAATAATCAAAAATGATCAACACTAATAATTTTACTGTTCTAGAACATTGTTGCTAATTTTATATACATGCGAAAATTTCTGATTGGTTGTATAATAATATATTTAATTTTTGCATTGTACAACGACGCTTTATATGTGAAAGTCTCTGTGCAGCAATACAGCATTTTTCATTCCAATATTTTCTAGAATTGTTTGTGACAAAATCTAGAAAAACTATACAAGTACATGCTTTTATTGGGAGTATGTTTGTGTGTTTTTTTTTTTTATAAAAGTCTTGACAGTCGACAATTTATTGCCGGTTCCATTTAAAAGAAACAAAACGTTTTTTTTTTTGCTAAAGTATTAAAGAAAAACTTGAGCCAGTAAAATTTGAGTGTTTAGTGTTTAGATAAGCTAAAGTATTAAGAACACTGTATGCGTATAAAATGTACATTTTTAATTTTTACCATGAATATGATACGGTATAATATGGTATATTCGTCGCTTTAATTGTGTTTGTAAAACTTATCTTGCCATATTTGTATAGTAGATAATTATAAATTATAAGTATCTGTAGCTTGGCTTTGTTGTGTGTTTTAATTCAGAATATCTACATAATATAATATTATGAACTCTTAAAAAAATTAGGAACCTGCATTAGTTTTTTTTTTATAAATGTTAAGTAACATGATCAAAGAATTAGTGACAGGAATTAGGCAAAATTATAGGATCTTATTTGGTTTATATTATACATGTTAATACTGGAAGTACAAAATCTTTGTGTTCGATGTATATTATATTTGGATCACATGTCTTTCTTAATGAAGGTGGTATATAAAAATACGTGTAAATACGTTGTATATATATATATACAAGAGCTGTAAATCAGTTGTTTTTTTTTTTTAATTAAAAAAATACAACATGGAAATTGTTAGTCTTAAACTTCGGCATACTGTACTCTTTCTTCTAATGATTAAAATTTGTTGACAATCAAATAAAAATTTCAATATTATTTTATTTGATTTTCCAACTCACAAAACTGGTCTTTAGGAAAAAATACTTGAAACCACTTTAGTCACTATTATAGTGTCAGTGACTTTAATATTGTAAATATATAGGTGTATAGAAGTGAGTCTTTGGACAAGTGGGTTGTATATATTATATTATGGAAATAGTAAAATGTCTTATAATATTACATAAGTTGGTTGTATCAATGTGGGGATTTAATCTAATTATCATGTCTATAATATTAATAAGTATAACAGCAAAATCCTCTGATAACATGCATGTGTAATGTGTACATATATAATTTGTAAATAATGCTTATTTTAATTAACCATCAATTTAACACTATATTATTTAGGTTCCTCTTCGTGATGAGTTTCATCTATACTTTAAACGGTACTTACTTGCATGCTGATCCAATCTATACATTTCAAGAAGAACCAATCTAACGTGTAGCTGATGATCAATCAAAAGGCAGAATATAACAGGGAATGTTATTTTTGTTCTACCTAAAGATTAAGTCTTTGTTTTATTTTACAATAATTATTATGTTCTTTGCATGAATTTTGTGCATGCAGTTATACACAGTATGATAATAATGCATATTACATAATAATATTATATCTACTACACTTGGTTGTAGTGTTTTATTCTATGGTTTATTTTTAACTTGTAAATACTAAATAAAAAAATATTATTTTGTAATTTGAAACAATAATAATATATAATAATATAATATAAAATTATATTATGTAGGAAGTAGTTCTTCTGAAAACTATAATAACTTCATTACAAATTTGCTCTTATATACGATTAAAATATGTTATGTAGTACAGTTATTTATTTTTTGCTTAGTACGATAGCATATTACGCAAGTCTTGCTTATTTTTGTAAAAAGTTTATATTGTTATTTTCTTTTTCATTCCTTTGTCTGTAATATAATATTTGGGATATGAGAAAGTTTCATATATGTTTGAACTATTTCAAGAAAGTTTATGTCTTGTCTATTAAGTGTATTCTACATTATAGTAACTATTATTCAACATAATGTTGTATAACTATACATGATGGTATAATATTATATATATCCGTTCTATGGGAATTTCTTTTGAGTACACCGAAGAAAAATACTAAACTAAAAAACTTGTGTCTCATAATACTATCTTAACTTTATGTGTAAAACGAAAATGAACATTTTATTTTACTTTTAGAGTACATTATAGATTTCTTATAGGTTTTTTTTTTTTTGTAATGCAAGTTTCTTATTGTGAACTCTACACATCTACGTGATTTGACACGTATATACAGAGGTATGTAAATTTTCTCCATGGCTTTCCTATGTATATTTAATTTACGTATACGCAGAATATTGCAGGTTACAAGTATGAGCAGATACTGCATAACCTCTACTATATCTTAAAAATAATAACGTTTTATTTGAAGGATGCATACTGACAGTAAGAAATCTGTCAAGTTGTATATATTATATATACGAAGTAATTTTGTCATAAATGTGTGTATATGTAAAGTTGTTGTTGTCTTTTATTATTCTTAAAGTAACGTTTTACTCGTATTGTACAAGTGCTACAAATCATTTTTAACTAATTACTTAGTAGATTAAATTTACGCAAACAAGCCTTATTGTACATTATGGTGAAAATCAGTATAAAGTACAACTATAATGCAACATACAACATGAAGTTCATTAAGATCAACGAATACATAGCACATAGCGCTCTCTTTATCCCTTTCAATAAAGATATGCCCAAAAACTATACATGATGTACGATTGAATATTATATATTTTGAAAAAATTAAAGACTTTATCATAGTTTTTAATAATAATAATAATAATAAGATGCGAGAAAAATGTTAGTTGCTATTCATGCATGTTGTACCAACCATGTATGATAAGTACCAAGAAAAGTAAATAACTTACATAAATTTTTGTATACATTTATACTATTGTATTACGTATAAATTTACGGAATTATATGCTACTTATAATTATTGTGATGATAAAAAAGGTGTATGCACAGATACATAATAGCTTAATGTATAAATTATGTAACTCTACAATAATAATATAAAATGGATCATAATATATTTGATGATGGAAAACAATGTTTATCCATGTTACTTGTTTATTACTTGAAATAAGATTAATATATATATTAATATTATTTATTTATAAATAAATAAATAAGTTATATAGTTACTTTGTTTGTTAATTTTTACAGAAAAAATTGCTCACACAAATGATCGATAGTCGATAAAAATTAAGAATAAAAGATATTATTATTCTTCTATTATATATATTGTTCGAAAATAAGCAAAATAATAAAACGAATGACATTGTTATTCAGTTCGTTTACCAATCTTGCCAATAAACTGCCCCTCTCTCTCTCTCTCTCTCTCTCTCTCTCTGATTATTTCCTGTCCATGCTTTAGTGTCAAGTGATAAATGGTAAGAAAGATCAACGTCGACAAAGCATAATATAGTATGTAGTAAAATAAAAAAATTGAATGCATTTCAGAAAAGTCTTTTGCATATAATATTATAATATAATTGACGGTACAAAAATGTTTTCAAAATGCTTTGTGTGTGTGTACGATTACATGTGTATAGTTTCCATTGATTATTTTTAAAGTTATTGCCATTGTCTAATAATATGACAAAATCTCCCATATTGCCTTTGCCTATTTCAAAAGTTATTATAGCTGTTGTGAATACATAAAATGGACATGCATAAATTAGGATGGGAACTGGTAACACATAATTAATTAATGATTGTGTGTAAATTGTCAATATTATTTCGTTCGGTCATTCGGTTTGGGCTCTACACTCTTCACATAATACCATTGTAAGAATACTATTTCACAATGCATAGCATGATATTAGACTCGTGTCAAAATGTAAGCAATGACTACATCATGATGTGTGTGTGTACCATGAGTTATGAGTAAAAGTAAAGAATACAACATGAGTATTAAGACAGGCCTTAATTTTTTAGTACGAAATAATTATGGATGTACACAAGCAATAATAATAGAATATTTAAGAAAGATGATACAGTACTTAAAAAGTAGAAGTATTTCAACAAGACATGGTAAGACATGTAAAATAGTTATGTATACCTACGGAAGTTATTAGTTCATTTATATATTTACCCACTCACAAAATAACTTGCCCTTTCAATTATGACATGTATGTGCCTTTCTTTCTGTAGTTTGTATGTAGTTACATTTGCAGTCTGTCTACAACTTTCCTCTCTCTCTTCCTATTTTATTCAACATGAAACAGAAACGTGTATATATAATATATATAGGTACCTTAACAATGCAGCTCATAATATATATATGTAAGGCTTGGAACTTATGGAACTTAGATTATACATAAATGGTTGAGTCTCTTTGAAATTTAAAAAAATATGAACGTATGGACAATTCTATATTTTCAAGAGACCTAGATTTATTCTATATTATTATTTATATTTCATTTATAAACATATTTTGCATTCAGGACTTCAGGTCTCCAGTGTTGGAGTTTGTAAATAAATTCATGTAAAAACAAGTGCAAAATGCACAATGTGCATTTAACTGAATTCTACTTGAACAAGAAACGATAGAAATTGGTTTTAGAATGATGATGATGATGTGATGCTTACTGCTTACCACTTACCGAATCTCAAGTAAAAAATTACACCAATTTATTCTAAAGACTTCTCTTTGTTGTTCAAGTTCATGAAAATGATGATGGTAGTCAGAAACACGCATCCTCACTTCACATAAGTATCCAATAAATTCTAAATTGAAGACATAACATAATATTATACCTTCTACCTATGCTGTATATTTACATGTACAATGCACAACATACATGTTTTGAGGATGAGCTATTGTTCAAAACTCAAAACATTTTGTATAACTGAAAGAAATCACAGCTAAAACTTACAACAAGGTCATTATCAGGAATTTCATTTTCATATTGTGGTAGGTGTTACTCGAACTGTGCGACTTGCACACCTTACAACTTACAATACGTATGTATAAAAGCTATGTATACAAGTACAATTAATAAATATCCAAAAAATTAAATCGTACAATGTACAATGTAAGTGTCAGCTAAATGGACAAAATACAAAAGAGTATACAAATTTTTACAAGGAATTCTATTATGCAATGTGCAGCAAGACAATTGTGCATACAGTGTCAGTAATCAATAAAGTACCAATTGGATACGAATGTACCTCATCATTATCATTATCATATATGCTTAATACAATAGGAAAACATTTATATGGATACAATCAATCTTGGCTTTCAAAAACACTTTTTTATTTCTAGTGGAGTATGGAAACTGAAAACTGACAACTCAGCATTGTGTTTGTGGGGCTTTCGGAAATGTAGGTACATGGGATACACACTACACATAGGGAGAAGACAACACAAAATCCATCCAGAGAAGAACAATGGTCAAGACATCCAAGAAAAAGAAGGCAGTAAGAGTAAGTAAAGAGACAAGTACATAGTACATACTATTGTATGTGGTAATATTGTCTAATTTCGCAATGAAAAATCATAACTATCATCTGTCCATCCATCAATACAATAAACAATAAATACATGTATGATCAAATGTGTTCTTCTTGCTTTTTTACAATGTATCCATCTACTATCTATCTACACACGATACCCATCCATGGATTTACTTGATTCTTTAGTACGTTTAATTATTATGATTAATTATACAAATGAGATACCCATCATTGTTTTCTCTTATTTATCTATTTGAGACTTTCATCTCCTGTGAGTAACAACAATGGATTGTTTAGTTATCATTGTAGTTGTCAACACACCTTTAATTACTATTGTTATTATTGCAATCTCCTCAAATTTCAATATATAATAATATCTACAAACTTCAAATGTGTGGAAATATCCAAATTGTCAATCCAAAACAAAAAACATGGATAAGTGTGGGTAAGTAATGGATGTACATATTTAATGATGCGCTACTCTGGTAATTCAATAAACTCATAGTTTAGTCTTATACTTTGTATTTATTATTTAAAGTTTTGAGTTCATGTTCTTGGAATGTTTGTCATGAAAAATCCCTCTAGAATATAGAATAAAACAAGAGTTATTTTTTGCAAAAGCATTTAAGCATTTTTGCACATTAGATAATAAAAACGGTGTAGGTGTCGAGTTTCATATTTCATGTCGTACCTACATTTGGCTGTAAATAATCCGAAATTCGACAAAAAAAAAATTGACCAATTTTCTACCTAATGTACTGCATTTGAATATGACTTTTTTTCTTTCTGTTAGTGATGTGTAATGTGTAGCATATAATTCTGACTTTTTTTTATATTGATCATAATGGTTAAATTTGTTAAAATATGTTATGATACAAAGAAGCTACTCTAAATTTGAAAGCAAGCGTTTACACTGCGCTATGATACTAGTTCCATGTGAACGTGTGTGTGTACACATGTCAAGTATTTAATGCTAAGTTCTAATAGCTTGCTCATGTAATTAATTACTCATTTAATTGTAAATCAATATTATGCTCTTATAATGAGATGTGATACACAAGATAAAAGGGACAAGGAGCATCGGGGAAAGCGAAAAGGAGAGTAATAATTAATTGGTCGGCTTTCATGTTGTGGTTATCAAAAACAAAGCATACAAATTTATAATATTAAACCAATGTATACGATGAATAATCATAACCATACTGATACTATTATTATTAGGTATTAGCTATTATACCTGTAATATTTTTGGATGTGTGGTGACTATTGACTATTGACCACGCATTTATAGCATAGATTTGTATACATTATACATGGTATCATATGCATGTTTGATTACACATTAAGATTGAAGATCTGTTTGTGAGAGGATTAAGAAGATTCAAGACTGATCAAAGGGAAGAAGAATAAAAAAAAATAGAAAGGAGTCATACACATACAATTCAAATCACATGCAGGGTGTGTGTACTTACAAAATGTAAAGATTTAATAATAATAACAATAATAATAATATACACAGAACAGTATCAAAAGTCAAGCATTGATATTTTGATTCTTGATTCTCATATTGATTGTGTTGTCATTTTTGCATGCAACATTTAGCATTTAATTTTAATACTACGTACTATACATATTATATACTCCCTTGTGTGACTTCACCATGTAATTTCAATTGTGGACAATTATACAGATACTTTTCTTTTGTTGATGATATTAAATATTAGCTGTATGTATTCTAGATTCTAGTTAACTCAATACACTATACTCTGTACTCTGTACACAATAAGATACTATATCATATTATGCTCTTTTTATTTATGAATGACTGATGGATGGATGGATGGATGGATAGATAATATATTTTGTGCCCGTGTAGATTATCCTCTGTTCTCCCTCTTCTTTTGTACATTGTACATACATACACAACACAAATTCATTGTGCATATACATGGGTAAAGGTGTAACGTCATGAGTTGACTTTTGACTTTTGTTCAACAGAAACGGACTGTCGTATTATGGTAAATAATAATGATGATGATGTACACCTTCAACATATATGCTGTTATTATTAGCATTCTTTCATTTTCAAATATGAAGTCAAATACATATATATTTTCTACCCTACCCTATCTCAAATGCAGACACAAACACATATACGGAGATTTTTAAGTGATGGATAACCTGAAGAAGAATTGAGATACTATAAATACATACAAATTCAAAACCTGGGATATGATTAGACACTTTTCCATGTGTGACTTTCATTCACAATGTGATCATATTATTATTATTATTATGAACTTTCTCGACCTACTACCAAAATATAGAGACATTGGGAATTGAGATAATGTAGAGAAGGAGAGACATGAAAATAAAATTTCGTACATGACGACGACTTCAAGAAAACAATCACAAAAAATTTGCACACATGTATACACATTGCTGTTTACTGTACTACCTTAATACAAAATGCATACAGGGATTAGAATACAGCAGTCTACCTGCGGTCTGAGCTTAGAGATTCTCATAGGACCGGCGAGTGAAATAATAGTGTACACAACTACTTATGTGCACAGGTAACACATAACACGTAGGGTAATACCTATCTTCTTCTTCATCCACCCCTTTCGTTTTCATTCAAGATTCGCGAAAGAGACTCTCTTTCATTTTCTTATGTACCAAGGTATTATTATTATTATTATTGTCTATCCAGTACCAGAGGAAGCAAGCAGAAAATCAGGAGTGAAGTTTTAAATTCTAGTCTTTTGTAGCATTTTTCTCTATTACACAGTCAAACTCTTTCTGTACCGGAAACAACTGGAACATGTATCAGTTATCCTCACAGCTCCGTCTCATGTATTTATTACGATTGTAATTTTATCAAGTGTTTCAATAAAGTACTTAGTAGTAGTGAAGTATTTGAGTCACAATTCACAAGAAAATCCAAAGTTATCAGTTACCAGTGACAAACATATTATTGTGAATGTAAATACTGTTTAAAAAGATACACCATCACAGTAAAGAGTAGAGTTGTTATTATTTATACTTTTCACTATAAATTTTGCGTGCGTATATACAATTTTAAACCTGTGTAAAAGCTAAAAGAGAAGGACGATATCAGAAAATATGGGTATAATTAAATGTTTCTTTCCGTAAACACTAGACACACATGGACTTGCGTGTTTTGTTTACCTACTTTATTCCATATTCCGTACGAGTGGAAAGCGTGAACAGTGAATAGTGAGAAGTGATAATATAGAATATAGGTGATACTTAAAATAATAATATTACTCACGGAACCGGCTTCTCTTCTGTATTCTATTTATGTGTGAGAATTTCTCCAGGAATATGTGCAACACCCATCTCTTGTATAAAAGAATAAGAACTCAACTGTAATAAGCGTGTACACTTTACAAGATACTTAGGTTAAGTAAAATAAATTCGATTTGTGTGATTTGACATGAAATAGACATTATAAGGAACTTTCAATAATGAACAGGTATGCCATAGATTTTTTCCTATATTTCTTTGAATAGTTTTATATTATGTGTTGCAAAAATATTTTCAAAAGTACAAGTTTCAGGACTTTTGCTTTAGCTTCTAAATTCTTACTTGGAATTTTGAATAGACAGACAAAGCTATCATTTACGTACAGGTATTTTATTGTACACCTGAAACCTGAAACCCTTAAGAAAAACAAGCTTGACCTACTCTCAAGTTGCCATCTTTCATTCCAAGCCTTCAACTGGACATTTATGTACCACTCAAAAAAGACTATGAAATAATGTTGTACTATAGTAAAGAAGAGGATTCTAAATTTTATGATCCGTATTTAGAAACGTACAATCATTGAACGTTGTGGAAGACATTTTATGCTCATAATATAAATTCTTTGGCTCTTCTATCTTGTACACTGCAGTTTATACCTTACAACTTACAACATCCTTTTCTCTCCTTTCAAAATCACTTTATTACTATTTCCCCGTTAAAGATGTACTTATACATAAAACATATATAGATACGTATTTAGATGAATCCTTGTACAAAAATTCAGTGCCCTCAAGACTTTTGAAACTCGGTTTGACCAGTCATAAATATTTTAGCATTGACTCTTACTTTCATCTTTCATCCTCTCTCTATCCCAATACGCTATGTGTTAGGCGTTGCAAAAAAACTACTCAGTCAGTCGCATAACTTTTTACGCCTTTGTGGCATCAAGTATGAACATGAGACATGAGCTGAGTTGCACACTGCATCCCGATCTTTGCACATTTCCAGTGTACCTATCATTGATCATTGTACAATATTACTTTTGTTCCTCTATTATAATGTTTCTTCAATTTGTAATCTGTAATCCTTTGTTAGTTCCTATTCAGTTTATTTAAAACCATGCGGAGGTGAAGGATCTAAGATTCTACAATTCCATCCGTACCGATACTGATGAGCATATGAAAACTTTATTTTTGCACAAACATGCATACATATATGTACACTGTATGTATTATGTATACACTTTGTTTACACATGGAATTTGCAATCATAAAACTAAGGCTCAGTTTTTGCCAAGTTGTACATTATTTAATATTTAATGCACTCCAAACTTCCACGTGTAAGCACGAATCAAATCTCTAATTAAACTTTGCATAAATGAGGTAGATACTCTTTTACGTATATTTCGTATAGTTACATACATCTTTGTATACATGATACATACACTTTATATACATGAACATGAAGTATGAAGTGGAGGATGTGTAGTGTGTAGTATGGCATAAAACACAAGTAAAGAAGAACCGCATGAAAATCATACATGTTTTTTATGCATGTATTTGATTTGAGGAAAGATGATATTAATATCATAAAGGCTATAGACAAAGATGCACAAAAAATCTATCACGTTTACGTGTTACATTTTTCTTCTGGCAAAAATGTGGTCATGTTCTGGCAAAAGAGCAAAAAAAAAAAGAAATAAGTTTTGATATTGTAGATTTCAGACTCCAGTGTCCGCATCTACTATATGTGATATGTAATGTTGAGAATGCATCATACCTGTGATAGACTCTAGACTCAGGACTCAAATTTTTTGCAGTCTCATATTTAATATATATATCTAAGATTCATACTTTCCATAAATATCTTACAATATATGTTATACATGAGACGTTTAAAAGAACACGTGAATGACCGGAATATGTTATTAAATATACCTCATGTACTTGTCATCTTCAACTTCCAAGAAGTATTTCAGTACTTAAAGCGTAATTTCTATATCATGAATTCCATTAACTTTTTATATTATGAAATGTATTACAGATGAATTTCAAGTCCAATGTATTTGAAAATTGAAATTGTTAGGCAACAATTTTAACCAGTATTCGGTAGAATAAAATCTATGACTAATCTAAACTTTGCCTTGTTTTACAAACAAATAGTACATATCATGTATCATATAACTTAATCTTGATTATTATTCTTGAGTTTTAATAACTGCCCAACATAATTGCACATGATAATGTAGAGCGCAGAGTATACACTATACACAGCATATAATATGTGGTGCACTATGCATAATAATACCGGTTGTTTACATTTAGCTTTTTTCATTACTGTGAACTTGATTTTCCCACATAATGTACCGTATAAATACCATACATGAACATGAAAATAAAGATAACAATAGCGTAACATAATCGGTCACTATACATAATATTACATGTACATATTAAATTACATTACATTATAGTGTCATTGTGTAATAATAGAAAACAAAAATGATGATTGTTAAAGGAAGAAAACGTTTTATTTTCCCATGTAAATGTTGGGGAAAAAAAGTAATTATTGATAATTGGTCAGCACATTTGTCACATGTCATGTACATACAACATGAATTTATGGTAGACAGTAGATGGTTGATGGTTGACGGTCCGCATCAAGTTATGATCTAACAATGAATGTCACTTTCATATGATTGCACCATAGTGCTCAGTACATTACACATGAATAATTGACAGTTTTCTATCTATAACCAAGGTGCATTTTGCATTTTGAATATATACATGTATGTATGTATACACGGGACATTAGATACTACATTTCCATAGTGCTGAATCATGAATCACCGTCATTGGACATGGAGATGCACACCTTATCATTGTTATTACAGAATATCATAAATTCGTCAATCCTGTATTATGATACTGAGAATACTTTTAGTGATTGAATACATTGAATAATGAATATAATGAATAATCAATGATGTGTATGATGAATGTGCATCAGACAGTTAATTGTTACCCAATTTTTTAAAGCTGCAGTTACCTATTTCATGTTGTTTTTATGGTTGAAAAATGCAAGGCTAATTTTTTCTATTTATATGTTTATGCCCATTCAATTACTGTGCTATAAAATATGTTAAGTGTAGTCATACGCCGTATGTAAAATGCATCATCATAGTTACACATCATAAACAATTTTCAAGGGAATGGTCAAGATTTTTCATGTTACTCCTGAAATTGTTAAATCATAATGACTTAATAATTATGTATAAAATATAAAATATAAACTGTAAAACATGAGTATTGATTTTGAATGTATATCATAAATCATAATATATATAAAATTACTTGAACTATACATTTATACAAAAATCTAAATCGTGACGTAACACGATTTTAATACTCGCTTATGAACTATTCATCGCGAGCGGGTAGCGCAGCATG
>JAQGBI010000699.1:0-13445 GCA_034698325.1 Sminthurinus elegans | reverse complement strand
AAAAAAAAAGTTTACTAATCAAAGTCTATAAATAATTCGACCTACTTATTTCTGTCCCATAGTATGACACGTGACCCTAATATCTGGACATAATTACAAGTAGCTAACAATAACACTGTACATATGTACACGTTGATAAATGACTCTAGACTGTAGAAAATGTCACACATGATGTAGCATGTACCTACTAGTAGTTATGTACTTACACCTCACATGGTTACATATTTTAATGACTATTATTTTTCACTTATCATGTCGTTGTAAGGTGTAGATAGATATATTATAAACCTGCAACCTGTAGTGTCAAAGTAAAAAAGTGCATGTAGGATATTTGAATTCAAAAACAATTATAGATTAAACCTGATGAGAAAAGTATAGATATCTGAATTTTATGTCATAAAAGGACAAGAAAAATTTTCTTGGAACCTCTGACCTCTGTACATATGTTTGTCAGTAGTCAGGACATTTGTGGTTTTTTACTTTAAACTTTATACCCTCGATCTCGATGCAAGAAAATCCAAACGTATAAAATTAGACATTTTAAAATGTATAAAAATCTAACTGAAAACACAAGAGTTGGAAATAGTGACAAAGGACAAAGCCAACGTATGATGCTATTGTATACTGTATCGTATTGATGTCCTGTTCAGAATCAGATAGATTAGGTATGTCCAATGTGATGGAATAATAAGTTAAAAGCTAACATAACTGAAAGTTGTATGCGTATGCATCAAAACATTGTTCATAACTCATAAAATGTATTTATGTAGTTTGGAGTGGAAAGGCCAAAGTATGTTTTTATAATGTGTATTAAGTATGAATGTAAATCAGTAACTTCTAAGTACATACTAATTCAGTACGTATGCTATATTGTATAAATGTTCAGCAGTCAGCAGGATATGATATCAAGTATTTATGACGCATCATACTTGTTATAAGTACTTGCATACAAAGGAATATATTATTTGGCCGAATGGGTGCTTGAGCATGTGAATAGCTAATAAATAAATAAAATAAATATAATACATTATATTACTTATGACCTGTGCATCTATAATATCCACAGTATTGAATATTGTACAATAACTATAAAAAAAAAGAAAAAAGTGTCACTGTTTCAAAAAAAAGAAATGGTTATGGAACCAGACGAGTATTCTGTACTCTGTACTTATTACTAATTATATATAATACGACATATGTTATGTAAAATTATAAACTGTTAAGTAATACTGCATGTCTGTCTGTATGTATGTATGTATAAAAATTATATATATGCATAGATTGCATTAACATAATATTATACACAAAATGTACCTACCTTTTATTAAAACCAACAATGAAAAACTTCTCCAGTTGACAAAATTGGGTTTGAATGAAAGATATTTTCTATAGATTTAAACATGATTGTCATTTTTGGATGCCACATGTTGAAATGTACATGATATATCATTCATCCATTTCCCGATTTATCAATGAGTGAAGTTCAATTGTAAGAAAAAATAGATACACTCTAAACGAGACAAAAAAATTTAATTACTGATGGAAATTATAAGGAACAAATCATACAAGTCCGTTTAACTTGTGGGTTGCATTCAAAGAAAAAACTTGCATGTATCATGTATACGCTATACGCATATATGCATGATGCATACTGCAAACTGTATAATATATTAACTACATATATATATTTTTATGATGAAAATTTTCATCATGCAATCACTTAAAAACTATATACATTCATAATATTATGTATAATTATACACTGGCAATTGACATGTTATACTTTATACTATATACACAAACACAATTCTGTACCAAAGAAGAAAAGAAAAGAAAAATTACTTATTTGTACATACTGTGAACTAAACATTCATATATCTGCTTAATTATGTTTACGTGTATATATATGTATTTAAACTTTTACAAAAACGATGTATTCAATATTTTTTGCTGAGAAATCAAACTTGAAAAGGCTTAAATGTGTAAAAATCGAATCAATTTATAAATACTTGTGTAGTGTGTAACACTCACAAGTACGTTATTATCAAATATATTTTAATGTGAAATGGTTTAATATTACCAATGCTTTTTTACACTAAAATCTGAAATATAAAATACACCGGCTAGCTAAATGGATTTTCGAATGCATATATCTATGTGTTAGTGTTTTTCATGGAAGTGAAAAGTAAACAATTTTTATTTAAATACATATACCTACGTAAACCATGTATGTTACTATTTATTTTGCTGTCAAAATAAAGTCCGGCAAGAGATATACTTATATTATATTACACACAAGAGTATGCCGGTTCATTAACAAAAATTATTTAAACATTGTAAACGTGAAAAAGTTATGCTGATATTAAAATTCTATAATATTCAATGTACGTCATCATTAAACTACTTCTCAATTGTGTAAATAAAAAACAATCATTTTAATTAAACTGAAACTTTTTCCCAGAGATTACATACCAAGCCTAATAATTTTGTATTTGCACTCTGCCTCAAAACTCGATACCTAAAAATTCGATCAAAATATTTGCATACTTTGTACAACAACATTTTGTTTACATGCCGTAAAATGCAACTGTATGCTATATATAGTTTCACGCTACCCCTGTTTTTCAGTGAACACTATATAGATGCATGCTCCGCATCACAAACAGCATCATACCGAATTTGCCTAAAGGAAGAACTTTTTCAATCACTAAATTAAACTTTGAACTTTGATTGTGATTGCAGATTGCATACTTACAAAAGTTATTGAGATGCATTTTTGCCCATTAATTATTACTATAGTATGCCACTCAGGTTTCATTCATAAATATATACACAAAACTACAAGTACTGTGGTATATGACATCTACATAATATGTAGCGTACATGCAATACAAAAAGGTTTTGCAAAAACTGCATTCTCGTGTTCAGTATTTAAAGAGCAGAACTCCTGGAATGTTGAAGCAGCATTTTATATGATAAAAAAGTAACAGTACATAACATGTGTATCTACATAGTATGAATTTAAATGACACCTGTATAGTATAGTTTTACTTTTTTTTAAATGATAAACCAACTTCTGAAGGTGGTATAGTTCAATTACTGTAAATTTCCCATAACCTATAACTTATAACATGCAATACGGACGTAAGGGAACTAGGGGTAAAACAAGAATGTTTAGAAAAAACAAAATTTTTGGAAATGAATATTTTGGGTAGTTTGTCAGTTGTATTCTGAATTCTAAAGAGTCTATGTATATACATAATATATAGACATAATTTACAGAACCTTATTTAAAATTTAAAAACAGAAAAGGAATTAGTACACGTATAGTTTTGTACTTTAGCACAATATTTTGTCTCATTTTCTTATTGACAAAACTATGAAATAGGAATTTAGAATTTATTGTTTGTACAATAATTTTAACTTGGAGTGTTCTATTTTTTCAAAAGCCTTTCCACAGAATTTGTTTTCAAAATTAGGTTTTGAAAAGTAGTATAAGCGAATTTTTAGTGTTGATACTTTGCCCATCCCTTCCCTAGGGTTCCCGTCGTCCATTGGATTGGATTTTGGTATCACGTAGCCTCTTTCCTCTCTTTTAGTATTGACAATAACATAAGCACATTATACACACACGAGTCCATCAGTTGTGTGTGTTTTTCTCTCCCTATTTCATCTATACTAAATTAAATTACTTAATGTTTAAATCAGTTGGTTTACTTTGTAGATATAATTATTATACTGACGTGATATGATTTAAACATTTGTATAGTTACCACTATATACTTTTAAATAACACGGAGAGATATATTTTGTACACATAACACTTTGGCCCTAAAAAAAATTTAATCATACAGTATTGCACAGTTGGATTGTAAACATATTATCTAGTCTCAATCCTCAACTGTTCAAATAAAGTATATTTACCGTCTACATAAACTTTTATACATAAGAAATTTCAGAAAAAATCTCACCAGTTAATAACTTGATTTACACTTTACACGTCTTCATCTTTCATCTTTCACCTGAAAAAGTAAAAAGTGTTAAATTTAGTATACTACCAAATTTACATAAACGTCAAACATGGTGTACAATCGACAAGTTATAAAGGATAAGTTTGAAAATGATGTCCGGGACAAAATTCAACAGACACAATTAATTTTAAATCAACTCAAGGCTAAAATGACTGATATGGAGAAGAATAGTTCAATGGTAAGTATATTTTGTTGTTATACATTTTAAAAATATACATTGTAAGTACTTACTTATGTACATACACGTGGATCATTTTTAAAAGGATAAAAAATATATAGTTTCCTGTTTCCTGTAAATGTTTTCATTCATATATATATGCATTTAATATATTGTAGATAGAATTTTAGAATTTAGTGTTTGATTAAAGATTAAAATACATGTTAATGTGTATTATAATATATTTGTTTAATTTATAGGCCAAACAAGATGTACAAAGGGCAACAGATTCTGTTATCCAGCAACTAGAAAATAGAAAAGTAGAGATGACCCAACAAATTGACTTACTAACTCAACCTCAAATAGGCTCATTGCACGTATGTTACTAAATATTAAATACAGTCACTATTCACGCTATATATATAATATATATACTTTATTTAACATTCATCATGCATACAAAAGGAAGGAAACCATAAAATATTATTAATTATTTAAAGAAAACTATGTCTCATTGTATTGTTATTTTGACAATTTATAGGAACGTATTCATTCAACTTGCATGACACTGGGATCTCTACAAAGTACTTTACATAATATTGACAGCTTTGACTATAGTAATCAGTTTTTTCGTCTCCTAGCACCATCAATTTCCTGGTAAGTTTACTACATCATTTTTCAGAAAAATTACTTCAAAATTCAAAAGTAAAGTATAAAATGTGTACATGCACATATTATGTGTTACTTACTTTCTAGTTTCTAGTAATAATGTTTGTTATGCACATAAACTTTTAAAAACGTATGTATATAGTGTTAGAACAGTTATAGACATAGTCATAGTTTAATGTCACTCTATAAACAAACTTATTACCAAATGAAGGACAAACTAATAGCAAGTTGCTCTCAGCAACCCATTTACTATAGACTATAGTCATGTAGCTTTTTTCTTAATAAAATAATTCTGTACTATGTACATTTATACAAAGTATTACATGTGAAAGGTATGAATATTGACAAATGTCTTTTAAATATATTTTGTCATCTGATATAGGAGGGGAGGGACGATTTCTTAATATTTATGTATCTGTTACATATATCAAAATGGTGCTTACCGTACCTTGATACGTAATGTATAATCATTATACATTACGTATAATGTAATTATTATCTATATATATAAGTTTGTGTGTGGGTTATGAGTTATGAATCATATATATATATGTGTGTACGTATAATGTAACAAAATACTCTTTTCAGGTTTAAAAGTTTGTAAATAGTTTATATCAAGTACTGTATGATTTGTGATTTCATTATTATCGACTATCGGCACACTTTAAACTTTAAACAAATTTAATAATCTCATGTCAAAGACGGATGATGATTTAAAAATTGAGTCAATATACTTGAGTTTTATATATTTCCTATAGTGAATAGTAGTGAATGACATTTGATAGGAGGAAAAAAGGATCAATAGAAAAATGAAAACACAAATACTTTGTGTCTTTGTTGTAATCTATTTTTAAAACTTGTTTTTCTTTAATTCCATAGGCCAGAAACTTCTGAACAGTCAGAGATAAAAGTTGAAGTACCTACAGAAAATATAATGGAAATGATTGGAAAATGGGGTAGTGTACAATTGAAGCCAACTGAGGAACCAATTCCAGTACTTTCTGTTGATCAACCCGTCAATAATAATAACAACATGCCATCATCATCTGCTTCATCTCTGAAGTCTGTTCCTAATGCAAATAAGTCTAGCCAATGTAAAAAATCTGTTGATTGTACGCAACAATTCGAATCCTCTAAAGAAAATCAATGGGTAATTTGAGCAAACTAAAATAATATTACAGCCCAACGTTCTGTGATATATGCATGTCTGTGATTAACAAATAACGTTTATGATAAATAATAAAGGCTAACATCAAAGGTAAACATTTGTTTATTTATTTTTTTCAGACGGATCCCAAGGATTTTCAAATTGAAAAATGGTTACGTGGTATGAAAATTCATCAACAATCATCAACAGACTCTGATGATTTTGAAATGCTAGAGCCGATTAAACCTTTGTCGGAATGCAATAAGGTAAAAACAGCATATATTTTAAATATATTTTATTGCATATACATGTATCAACTTAAAAAGTTTAAATGGTAAAAAGAATATGAAATATGGTTGATTCATATGCAAAAAATAATATAATTCTTTGATTTCTGATTTTTTTCAGACCGCGTCCTGTGTTGAAATGGAAAATGCTAATGTTGAAAAACTTTGTGATGGAGAAGATGGATCTAGTATAGTTTGTGTTGAGTCAGATGACTTGAGTTTTGGTGTTATTGGTGCAAGTGATGAAAATGATGATGAGATAGGGAAATGGCTTCAAAAACCCAAGAAGCTGAGAAGGAACAGTGTTTCAAGTCCTGATAAAATTTCAAGTGAAATAATGCAAACCTATTTATGTAAAAAATCCAAGATACCAACAAAATCACATTTAGATTTTCCTTGCCTTCGGATGGATCCAAATACCTGGATAAAACGAAAGACGACAGATAAGAATACAAAGAAATCTAATGTTCCACATACGAAAGCAGACTTACAACTATGTCTTCAAATGAGTCAAAGTGACATAATTCCTCCAACCTATGCACTACCCTATCCATTTTGGTTAAAGAAATATTGACCATTCGGGTCATGAAGAAAACGATGTAAAATCTTAATCGAACAATCCTATTCAAGGGCATGATATAGTTATTATGCATTGTGCACACTCGATACTGAATAGTGTATAATGTAAAAAAAAAATATGCATCTACCTCTGTGTGGAATTTTAATATGTCAAAACAAACAGAAATATTAATTAAATCACATCGGAATTATTACATAATGTACAACGTATATATATATATATGAAAACATATTCACATTTTTGAAGCTGCCATCAAATTGAAATATATATGTAAGTAGTGTGTATATAATACATTTATATATTCTTATGTATATTATGGCAACAGTCAGGATTGAGTTTCATGATTGAGGAAATGGAAGTAAGGAACCGAGATTTTATTGTTAATTTTTTACACCTAAATAACTTGTTACATTATAGTATAATATGCTAACTATTATTGATAATTATATGATTAATACGCAACGTTAGTAAATAATTACTTAAGTAAGTGGGGAGCCATGTAAAATATGTTATATTATATGTTATATGGATTTTATGAATTATGACATCATATATAAGCAATCATTCTAACAACAATAATAATTATATGAGTTCTGAGAATCGAAGAGTGTCAATTTTATGCATAATAAGTATAAATAATATAAGCAAGTGCTATTCATTCATGCTATAATTTGTAGACTGCTCTTTTTGTTCTTTGTAACACAAAATAGGGAATCATAAAAACAAATAAGAGAAACTCTAGTTTATACATACTATAATCTATAATATATTATCACAGTAATAATGACAACATGTTTTAAGTAATTGACTGTTTTTACCCTCTATATTGTACATTTGTATATGTATTACAATAATGAATCATGTATGAATAATTATTATATTACACTCTATTGTTACTGTTAAGCTGAATCACACATATTTGCTACGTACATCAATCTCGTCAAGCGTCAAAACCCTCTTGATGCATAATTTTTTTTTTGTTGATTATTGTTTATCTATTATGTATTATGTTGGACATTGATTTATTTAATAAAAAGCAGATACATGAAATCAAATTATGCTGTCATTTTAAATTTTACCCTTTATTACACTCTGTATATTTTGCGATAATCGTGATTCATGATTTTTTAATATAAAAGTAGTATTACTATACACTCTCTACATTTCAACAATGATTCCTAATTTGAAAAAAACCAAAGATATACTTACCTGAGGGAATTTTCTAATGAGCAGAAGTACACAACAAATGAAAGGTAAATTACGGCGAAAGTATAACGGGAAAATTTTTACATTGTGCCATGCTTATTTATATTTACAGCCCTTCCTTTCCTGGTTAAATCTATATATGCATGTAGATAACAACACGAAACAAAACGCATGCAAAACTCACATTTCTAAAAACTCAAAACTATGTGAAAGCATAATATCTGCTGCTGAAAAATTCATGAGAAATTAGAATTAGTTGTAGCGTGTGTGTAAGTAATTGAAATGTGGATTTGTACCAATTAGAATATTCTAGATTCTATATATATATACAGTAAAATATTATGAGAATAGATTATAATAGTGTCCAGTTTATTTCCAGCACTGCTGTTTGTATTACACAAATGATAATTTGGTAAACAGAATTATCTATGTCCTGCACTCTGTATGAAAATAGAGAAAAAGTCATTTACGCATGATTCTATACTTGTGGGTACTCTTTATGGTCATTAATTATTATATTATTATGAACTATAAACAAATTCACTTTTGCACTTTTGTTTTCTAGTTGAGTGCATAGTTGAGTGCATCTTGATATAACATATTTACCATGTGTAATTAGCAATTACAGACACACTGGAAAAATCTTTTGTCAGTTGGTTTTCTATTTTTCATTTTGTATTTCCTTTGGAGCTGAGAGAATCGTCTGGAATTTATTACAAGATATGGAACATGAAATACAAATTAAAATCATTCACCCCCTCACAGAAGGAATACATATATACAGAAATACTTTTCCCATGAATGAAGAAAAGAATGAAGGCTCTCGATACTGCATGTCGATGTTACATGTGTAACAAGTGATAACATCTAATATCATACAATATACATGTATACATACAGCTGATTACTGATTATCTGTGGTTTTTCACTAATTCTCAACTCCCTGGAACATTTTAGCGTTTCATCTGAAATCTGAACTCATAATATGCTCTCATACTCTCACGTATCATTTATCATTAGCATAATATGATAGTATTTTTATTTACACATGGGTCGTGTGTCGTGTAGAACATACATGTGAATAGAGTCCACGAACCTTATCCTAAACTAATCCTAAACCTTCAAACAACAAAATTGAGAGTACAAATAAAGATAAAAACCTGTATAAAGTAGTAAAATCTATATCATTTTAATTCCCAAATTAACAAGTTTCAATGCTATATCATGCAAAAATATCTCAAAACTCAGAATAGCTAATAATAGTGTGAATAGTTTATCAGTCATGTCATATCATATGACTCATATGCATACATCATGGGGAAAAAATACATGAAACATGATATAAAAATGATAAATGACCAACTACGTTTAAGTAATATTATGTGCATGATGCATTCAAAGATTATGTGATTAAGGTAAACGGACCATGAAGAGGGAAAGGAATTATACACAGATATTTACATCATCAAAATTCCAGTACATAGTGTATTGAATTTTCAGTGCGCTGCTCATTTAAAATGGAAAATAAGTGTTACATATGACACAAGTACTAATACAATACCTATATGTATGTACACACACATAAATACGAATGCTGTTGTCACATTTTATTTTCCTCTCACACGTCATATGTCATATACGATGTACAAAAATCAACTCTTAAAATATTTATTTTGTCTACAGTGTACAAAATTCATGCATGCATGTTTTTGTTTGTTTGTTTGTTTGTCTGTAGTTGTGTGTAAATAGTAAGTAAAAGTATTCACTTCACGCAATCGGATGACAAATAATATACTAAATAGAATGGAACATTTCTAAAAAGGAACCAAAAAGTAAACATGGTTGGAATTTCTTTCTTTAAATGAGGTTGCAGGGAACATTGAAGGTCACTTAAAATGATGACCTTTATACGAGCCTTCATATATGTGCTGGAAGAGGATTTATGTACTCCTAAAATTTTCTTACTGTATATTATATAGATAATATGTAACATATGTATTATGTATTACATGTACGGAATCAAACAAATCTCAAGTACTACCTAATCAATATATAATTTGGTTGTTATATTCCTGTGAAATTAAAAAAGAAGCAAAAAAATATAGATTGCAGAATGCAGTACAATTAATATAAAAATAGTTATATAATGTATATATATATGCGTATATGTTATGTATAATATACGCACATGCATTTTTAATTGGATACTAAGAAACAAGTTGATATCCATTTCACGTTCAATCTTCTTCGCTTTAAATGGCAATATATTTCTCGAGAGTATTGACTCAATAGTAGAATACTAATTATACCTGGTTTATCCTGTACTAAAAACTAGTATTTGAGAAATACAAAACATAGTGGTGCATATTTTATGCATGTATCACAGTTTACAATATAAAGAATTTGGAAAAGTAATACATGCACACACTGATTTCCCTTTCAATGAACTGTATACTGCATATGTAAAAGTAAGTATAATATGTTATACGAGATTAAAAATTTTTCCTGTAATATTTAAAACGAAAGGGGAGATGATATATACACAATGCATAATGTATGTATACCAGAAAAGATGATATAAATGTTAAATATTTAAATACTTTCCTCTTGGTTATGTTGTGCTTAGTGTCTAAATAGTCTTTTGGTACACTTCTTTCTACATGGATTTGTAAAGCAAAAGTTCCTATGTACAATGTACACAAGTACCTTTAATCTTTAATAGTTAACGAGACTTACTTACATTGTAGTAATAGTGAGAGTGCATGTTGTGTGTACTTGAGACTTGAATATTTGAATGTAAACAGCGTAACGTAGTACAACGTAAGTACAACACATTGTTTGAAGTTGATATTCTAACATAAGTTGAGTCGGTTAGGGATGATAATGATGATGATATGCTTCACCCTCTATCAAATTTACACATATTCTGCATACATAACAAATATTTTATAACTTTATACACGACTAGGATAAATAGTAAGATGAAGTTAGCATATATATGAAAATATGCATAATATATACACATAACTTTTAAATTGTATATAATATATTTTACTTGTGACGGTATAGGGTTTATAGTAACAGTATAGTATGTATAAATATGTAGAGGCTATACAAAATATAAGTATATATACTTTTCTGTGTGTAAAAGAAGAAGAAGAATGGCCAAATAGACACAATACACAAGCCTGTACAGATATTGTTAAAGTAAGTCAGTTGTATATTATAATGTATTATTTTTCAGTGTTAGAAAGGAAAACTATGTAATAAAAGCAAGTCTGCAGGTTTGAAGGTATGTATACCTATAACAAGTGTAATGTATGAAAGGTCCCTCAGACTTTATAGTACACACACACTTTCCTTATTTCTTATATTGTATTACCATCTTCTTCAATTATTTTTCGTTCAATGATACGCTGTGCATTGTCTATATATATTATATTGTATTATATTGTGGGTATACTGCTCCTAAACAGATTTTTCTGTAGCTACAATTCAGTCAGTGTTAATGAAAAAAGTTTTGTAGTATATTGTACACATTATATAGTAGAAGTTACCGTCATCACTCAGTAGTAAGTAGTAGCTTAAGCCTTTGATCATTAACATTAGGTAAAGGAAGCATAAAAGTATATGGTGAGTGTGTATGTATGTATGTATGTGTGTATGTGTGACCAAACCAGAAATTTATTGGGCCTTTCGTGTCAAATCTGTTAGTCGTCAAAGAGAAGAGAAAGAGAACGATCGTGTGTGTCGTGGTGCTTCATGTGTCTATGAGTACAGAATACAAACGTGTATATATACAAATATCAATAGAAGAAGAGAGAAAAAAAATAAGTATTACTGTGAACTGTGAAGTGCATTGTGAAGTGGTACATGAATCAAAGAAAAAGAAATAGCTAGCTAATTCAAAAGAAATACAAACGGTACAAAATAAATATACATCGATAAATAACATAAGTGCACGTCGGAGCGATCCTGTCTAATAGACAAAATAGTAAGGCTCTTTTTCATTTAATATTTATATTATATTATATTATCATATGTATTTAGTATTTACTAGAATCCTTCATTCATTCAACCTTTGATTCATTTCATAATAAATATCATATGTACATATAGTGTATGGTGTACGGTAGGGTAGTTAAATACAGTGTAATGTCATTTTTTTGCACTCATATGAGTAACAAATACTATGAATTTTTTTTCCCTAATCTTTGACACTTTTTTTATCTATGAGTACATGTTTCAGTAACGTTACAATACTTATTCATTCCTCTGTAAATACTGAATCATGTATAAATTTATACATGTGTGTATTAATCATGTCAATACGTTTAATCTTTAGAGTATAGTTTATGATATTAACCAAGTACATTAAAATAGACTTGGAAATGAATTATTTATTATGATAGAATATAGTCATGTACTTGTTACATGTAGTTCGATCTTCGATCTGTACTTTATGCAACTTGTTTGTGTGTGTGCGAGTTTGTCACTCTTTCCTTTTTTAGTAAGCACGTGTTTAGTGTGCAGTGATCACCCGAGTTTTTAATGTCATATCGGTTGGCAGTTTATACGAGACTTTGGAACAGAATCGGCTGTCATCTTGCTCATGCGATTGACATTATGTACACATGTAATATATATTATATTATCCCGTTTTTCCCTCATTGGACCCTCGTGCGTTCATACCATAACCTTCTCACTCAACTCATATGTTTTAGTTTACGCTACAATTTATAATTTAAATGTGAGTTTCAAAATAATCGACTGATTATCGTATTTACACATGCACACATGATACTGTTTTTTAAAGCATGTTATATAGATATTTTAAATTATCCAAATCCAAAGTCATGCAATCATCAGTGAAAAGTGAAAAGTATGTATACATGTACAATGTACATATGCACATATTATAAAAATTATATAGCTCTGACTCACAAGTTATAAAAGTGAACCTTATATAACTTGTCGATTCGATTGTACTTATTTACCTCATGCAAAATACATGTATTTATCACGCACTTTAAAAGAAGAGAGATAGAACAAGAAAATGGTCATTAGTAAGTTAGTGATTTGTATAGTTAGAGAGAAATAATTAGTAATTAGTCAGCAGAATTTACTATTATTCAGCTATAATCACTAATCACCATTTGATAATTCTTTTGATATAGGCACTTATATCTCAATAAACTAAAGAAATATCGTAAGATTTATTTTTGAGGATTATGGAATTCTGCTGAATACTGAATATGTGGAAAATATATCAAGGGCTTTTTAATTATTATTTTTTTGACTTTAAAACATAATTAAGTCTCAAATAAATTCAGTTCAGCTTCAATCCTCAGTGAACACACTTAAAAAA
>JAQGBI010000698.1:0-13445 GCA_034698325.1 Sminthurinus elegans | reverse complement strand
TTAATAAATGGTTTAGAACACAGTTATGCAAATAGAGGTCTGGGTGGTTTAGCTTCTGCATTTCAGGTAAAATTTGTAAAATTCTAAACATTTACATTTTACATCCATTTAAAACCACATATATTTTATGCAAAAAAAAATATATGTTTAAATTAGATGTTTTAAATATCATTCCATATTATTTTTTATATTAGGTACTGGAAATTGCTCATACACACTACTGGACAAAGGACATTTCGGAGCTCACTGGTGACCATGGATCACACTACTCTCAGTTCCTAGACCCGAATGCTTTGAGTCCAAGTATGATATCTTCTCCCGTTTCTTCTGCTCAAGTCAGTCCAGATGTTTCTCGGCGTCCCTCAGCTCAGTCCGGTACATTTTACATTTAATTAATTAATATCATTCATATAAACAATATGTATCTCTATTTCTTTTCGGGTTGGTGAAAAAATACTAAATTTGTACAAAAAACAAAACGTACCAAATATGTGACTGTATCATAAACCATAAACTATAATGACTAATAACTATAAAATAAATTTTGGGTAGGAGCAGAATCTGGAAATGAATCAGTATCTCAGCCTTCCTCAAATACTAATACAAATACTTCAGACATCTTTCGTGATTTACTCAATAGTAAAAAACAGTCATTGCTTGCTCGCCTTAGCTCATCAGAAACTCATGTAAGTCTTTACTTGTCATCTCTTTTGCATGTTTCTTGCTACAATACATTAGTCTGCTCAAGTTCAGACTACAAGTCGAGACTACATCATTTTTACCACCTATACATAACGCATCTGGAATTTAATCATGTTTTAAATTATTATTATTATTATTATTGTTATAGATTGAGGGACAGCAAGACGCTCAAAATCCCGCTGCTGGAGGCGGAAATGTGGTTGTTAATCCAGTATGGCCGCAAGGCTTACAACTTCCAGGATCCGCTGGCAATAAACCAAAATTAACAAGCAGACTGTCTCAAATGTCTCTGAGGTCTACAGTTTCAGATACAGAGCTTGAACAAGTAATGTTTTAATAGCAAATTTTGAAGTACAATCGATTTTATGCATAAACTTGATGATATATTATGTATGTGTACATTGTACATACACACTGCAGACACATACATGTGTACATATGTATATTTTAAATGTCATTGCAGGGTTCTGGGAGAGGAAAAAGGAGTCCAAGTGTATGGTCTAGTAAATCTGCTTTGGCTGCTGGTTTGCGATCCAGTTTCATCCCGGGTAGTTCACCAACCAGCCCGGAAAATGGTCGAATGTATTTATTTGAGGGGCTACAAAAAGAACGTTCAGCTTTGTTTGATGAGATGCAATTTTGGGAGGATGCATTCCTTGACGCAGTTGCACAGGTACATTGTTGCCTTTTAAAACTTTTTGTCTCCTTGAAATAATTTTAATGTAATGTATTGTACACTGTACACTCTACACTACAAAACCCCTCATGATTCATGATATAAGAGTAAAATTCAGAGTATTCATGGAAAATTTTAAATTTGTACAATCAACAGGAAAGAGAGTTGGTTGGTATGGATCAGGGACCGAGGTGAGAAAAGACGATTATTTTAATGGCATAATATATTATACATTTTAAGTATTTCACACAAAAGATACTTATTCCTGTTTTGCATTTTATATTTTATAGAGAAATGATGGATCGCTATCAGTCCTTGAGTGACAGTGAGAAGAAAAGACTGGAACATGAAGAAGATCGACTGCTAGCTACACAGTTATATAATTTGGTTTCGTTCATGCTCATGTCAGATGTTCAAAGGACAGAACTCAAACAAAAAGTTCGAAGACTGTTGGGTAAAAGTCACATGGGTCTCGTCTACTCTCAGGAGATTAATCAACTATTAGAGCAAGTTACACATTTGGTATGTTTCATTCCATTTCACTAATTTCTTCCAAAGACTTTCTCCACACTAAATAATACTTTTTAGTATTTAGCATTTATAGAACAGAGAAATTTTATAAATTATTATGATAGTAATCATGAGGAACCTACATATGGTATTATAAGTATAATTATTATGCATTTTTCAATTTTATTTCAAAATATAGAAAGGAAATGCTGTTGATCTAAAACCAGCGGGTTCTCGGTTGGCTCACAGACAAACTTTTGCTGTTCACGCTGGGTCGGAGCCAATAGGTGATTTGCTGTTCATGGAAGTAAGAGATGATGGGCTGGTTTTACGAAATGTTGCAGGAGCCATTGTTGAGAGGTTTGTATTAATTATCCTTATTTAAAAAACAAATGTATATTTTTCAGTAAAAAGAATTCTTTCAGAATATGTGTATAATGTAAGCAGTCTCTTTTCTCTTTTTCAATGGAAATACTCATAATAAATTTTTCATTTGGACTTTTTCTTTTTTTTTAACTTAGAAATTTTTGGTGGGAAAGGCTCATCAATATGACCTATTCTCCTAAAACACGTGTACTATGTCTATGGAAGAAGAATGGAGGTCAAACTCAATTACATAAATATCATTCAAGAAAATGTAAACAATTATATCAAGCCATAAAGGAAGCAATGGAAAGGGCTGCTTCTCGAGGCTCTGTTCCACTGCCCGGAACGGAGTTAGGAGGCGAATTTCCAGTGGAAGATATGAAAACTGGACAAGGTGGCTTAATTCAAGTCTGTCTAGAAGGAGTCGGCTTGCTCTTTTCAAATAGCAAGGTTCAGTCAATTTTTTCTTATTTTTTTTTCTTATTTAATCATTTTTCTATTTGTCTTCTCTTGATGTTGCCGCCTTCCAAAGTTTATTATATATTATATTAGCTTTCATGAGCCAGATTTAAGAGTTAAAAAGAAAACCTTTTTATTATTCATTTGTACTTACTTTATAGATTTATAGAAAATTTCATGAAATACTTACGTCATACGTCATCCATCATATTATGTAGTGTCTCGTTGTTCTAAGATTTATTCATACATATTTATATTATATAGTTAGATGAAGTATGTGTATTTTAACTTTAGGCAGTTGTAGATATCAATTTAATTATATTATTATGATTGCATTTATATATTTATGGGGAAAACGTTTCTTAAATATTACTCATAGTATTTAAATACACGGTATGAAATAGTCAGCATCACAATATATTATACCTTTGTTTAAATCAAGCTCATACAAATGCATCCTATTTTTTACGTTTTGACGTTGCCCCATATTTTACAATATTTTTAGGATTGCATCTATTTCCTCAAAAAATACAGAGATAGAAATAGACTAAATATATTACAATGTTTTATAGATTCTCTGATATGCATTTTGGGGAAAATTATGACTGAACTAGAACAAAGTCATAAAAATACATAATATTATAACATTATTCAAAAACGTATAATAATAAAAGTATATATACCTAATTATTATGCGGCTCAATACTCGAAACACATATATTATGATATTTTTTCATCCAGCTTCCATCACCTACTGGTTTTGGGTTGTGATTTTGAATAATCTTTTTTTATATCATATTTTATGATGATTACTATCATTACTATTAATTACATATATAGGTTAGTCTTATGATCTCAAAACTATATACATGCATACACACAAGTCTTTTGCTCGTTTCCTCTTGGTGATTAGATTGAAAAAATGGAATTAATTAATTAATTAATTTGTTCTCTTTCTTTCTATTTCTCACTCTCTCTGTCTCTCTCTCTCTTTCTCTCTCTTTATCTATCTATGTAAAATGAAGGACCTATCTCAAACTTTCCTATTGCTCTTTTCTGCCTATATATGTATCTTTATATTATATATATATATATATATATTTGCATTTATAATCATCTTGATCAAATGTTTCTTATTATATTACATTATTATATGCCACTTCTGTTCTCAGGATTTGTTATTACATATATTAAAAATATTTGTACCGTACTTTTACATTGTGGAAAGTGTATATCTTCATAAAAATAATCAGTTACAAATATTTTTCTCTCTCGGGTATTTATATAATGTATAGTAAAAGATATTATTTATTCACGATCAGCAACCCAAATTTTCGAGATTTTTATTATCAATTTTAAAATGCATTTCACTATATATTTAACTTCACCCCCTTTATAATGCGTAAAAAACAAGAAACAAAACTTTTCAGTTGTCTATATAAATTGAATCCCTGTAATAGTACTATATACTTTCTCTTTATGTAACATTGCACTTTTCTCAAATTTTTTAAACCTATATGTTATAGTTGCTATATAATTGATCTATTTTCCAGGCTCCTAATTGACTATCAAAAGTAAATGATTAAAATTCAATTTCTAATTTTTTCATATTATATAATGTGTATATATATAATAAGCGTCTATATTATACACAAGAAATTATGGAATCCATAAACAATATCTCGCTAAAATCTTATTTTCTATATTATACCTTTTAGTATTTTTGCATTCATCTTTTTCTACAAAATATATATAACATTTTATGCAATTTCTTGCTGTTTTCTGGGGTTTATTAGCTTTGATCTTTGATATATATACTTGAACCTATATATATATATATTCTTCAGTTATCCAAATCCATGTGTTTTTTGTCATCTACTACAATATGTGATATTGGTATTCATAACTAAGTATATATAGTGTATACCAAAAGTAATTTACACATTTTATATGAATTACATTATTCAGGTCTCAAAGACATATGCATAAAACTATATAGCATCTAAATTATAGTTAATGTTTTTATTGTTTCCGTGTACTTTATTATAAAGTACAAACAAAAAGAATAATATACATTTCCACAAACTTCAAAAAGCTTCATTTATATAGTATACTTAATATAACATTCATAGTCTGGAATTTGTAAAAGTGTCGGGTAATTTTATACCACTTTTTTCATAAGTTTGAGGTGGCCATGAATTGTCAGTTGTATATCAATAATGTGTTTTTTTTTCTCGTTCTTCTGGGCCTTGTCTTTGTAAAAAGGCAAGACTTTGTAGTTAAATATATCAAAGATCTGCATGACTTGATGTTTTCTCTAAAAATCGTGCCTGTGGTGTGTTTTATCAGTGAACATTTCATTTTTCCTGCCTGAAACTGCTTGATTTTCGTGGACTATGTTGAAACACAAGTACATTTTGACTTTAAAAATTTAAACACTTTTGTTCTTTCATTGAAACTTCTTGAAACAGTTTAGGTGTTTATTAACGGTGAACCAAAATAGATTAAGAGTCTATACGATTATTATAATATAAAAAGGTTACCATCAAATCTTGAAAAACTTTTAGCTCTTTTTCTTACTTTTTTCAACTATTTATTATTTTATATTATTATATATATAGCCTTCAATAGCATTAAATGGCTATATGTTTGTGTTTTTTTTCTCCAATGTCTATCTATCTATCACAGTATATATATATAAACTATCTACGTGTTCTTGTTTTTCCATTTTTTAATCCAAAGTTAGCCATGTACTTAGATTCCATAGATTTTCATATGAATATTATATACATATGCTCTATATTAGCAAAAAGAGAGGCAATATAGATAGTATACTTTACGTATATATAACTATTTAGGCTTATTTTTTGCATGTCCAATGGTAGAGAGAATGATTTATTAGTAGTTTTTGTGCTGTTTTTCTTTCCACAGAAAACAATATATAAATAGATTGTTTTCACTACATCTGATAAAAATTCAATCCTTTTTGGCTAAAGAGATAAAGAAAAGAAAAGACGAACAAGTAGACAAACCTAAACAATAATAAAACAATCCACAGTACTGTACTCATCCTAAAAAAAAGTAGTATATAGTGTGTAAAAATAAGTTATAAGGCTGGTACTATTATATACATTTCATTATATTGATTTTTATTTTCAGTTAAACTTGATAGTTTTATTTTATTTATTTTGATTTTTTTAAACATTCATCCTGAAACGAGGTTGAACATTGTATAATATTATATAAATTATTATAAAACTGTATACTAACTTAGTATTACTAAGTTTTTGACAAAATTCAATGTCTATTTTTTGTATTTGCAACAATGATTATTATAACGTAATTTTTCAACGTTTTTGATAAGACGGCAATATACAATATATATATTATGTCGTTGAAAAATATGCAGATACAACTACTGATATTGTATATGTATATGTATTATATAACTAAATATAAATACACTTGTAGTTTAAAGTACTGCTATATTATATGATGGTACATTTATAACTTTTATAAGGCAAGTCCGTTTTTCGTGGAATTTGAGATGGTCCTTCATACACATGCATGAAAAAAATCTGATGGATTTTCATTTTCAAGTAAATCATATATTATACTATCTACTATCTACACTCCGTGTACGTATTAAAACGTATACCCTTTTCCCCAAAATACTTCATTTTTCCAATAAAATACCTTATATTATTAAGCTCTTCGAGTAGTAAATATTTAAACTAAACATATATTTAATAGTTTCATAAAATATTTTAGTAATGAGCAATAGGAAAAGACTTAAGAGAGTAAAATGTTGTTTTAGTTTCATTTTTTAGTACAAAAATAAAACGGCAAAAACATATAAATTGTAAACATTTTATAGGGGGAAGTAAATGGCTTAAACATTAGTTTAGTAAAAAAAAAAAATAAAACATCGTTTATCATTTGATGTGTGAGACTTTTAAATATTTGGGGATATTTATTTAAACGAAAGGCCTTTGTTCTGTCTTTGATTTTATTTGATTCATGCGGCTTTTCCGATTTCCGACGGTTCTTCTACACTTCTTCTTTGGATTGCTGATGTCTCTCATGAACGCTAACAGGATTTCGAGGTATAAGAACCTCACACTTTCTATACATTTTCAACACCAACTGTATACATGTTTTTTTTTTGGTTTTTTTTTGTAGAACTTTATTATATCTTTTATATGAATTTCTTTCGTACAAAAGTGTACATTCCCGTTTAAACTATAAGTACTAACAACTACGTTGTGTAGCCCACTTTCTCTCATATTGTTCACAAACCCTTTCTAACCTTTTCCGTAGCTTAAAAAATTCAAGTTTTTCTAAAATATAATATGACTCGGTATATTATACACTATACACATCCTACACACATGATATAAACTCATCTTATACTCTTTTATTCCTTTCTTCTCCTTAAATCCACTCAACTTTTCACTTATTAATACTCTTCATTCACTGAAAATACGGTCTGGCGTCATGTCGTGAAAAATATGGCCAGTGCTTCAAATTAGTATTAGTTCAAGTTGACGGCTTTTTCGACAATTATTTTAGTATTTAATGATAAAGGAAAATAAAATTTAGAAATTAGTCTGAGGAGACCTCACGCATGCAGCTTGATCATCTATTATATATATTATATATATATACATGTATTATATATTTATATTTGTATTGACTCACATCTACAGCTTGCCTATATATACAACTTGCCCTTTGCGTTGACAAAAGGCAATCATGTGGGTGTGAATTAGGAGACCGCATTTTTATTGAATGTATAGTGTAATATAGTGACTAGTTTGTAAAATATTCTAATCATATACATTTTCGTTCATTTACGACTTACGAAAACTGAGTGAAGTTTGTATTTTGTAGTGATAGCGGTTTACGGTAGTGGCAATATTATGTACGTAAATATTAAAAGTATCAATAATTATTATTATCATTATCAATATAATAATTAGTAGCATACAAAAAAAAACCTATATCAGATTATGTTGTACTTTTTCAAATTTCCATAATTTGACACATGATTAATTATTATTTTATGTTACTCTATACTTACTATAATGTACAACGTTATATACTACAGTAACACCACTTTTTGTTTCACAGCTTGCTGTCGTTCTTAGTTCTTTTACCCAGTAAACATATATTATGTCTTTACATGGCTTCAATTTATAGATTTTGTGCTAGACATACAAAAATTGGTTTAGTCATAAATTTTTTAGATTCTGTAGAACCATTTTGGTAAATGTTGATGTAGCTAACATAATAATATATTTATATAGATATTATTATAATAAATTATAATATATAAAGTTGCTCGGACCTCTTAAGACTGTTTTTTTGTCGTAATGATAATATAGATATATATGTAAGTATATAGTACACAACTTCAAGTACGACTTTTGTTTATAATTTAATTTTGTTTTAAATGCTTGCTCCATTATATATACTGATGATTGATATGATAGTTGATAGTATTTATTATTATATATATCTTTCTCATGTCAGTATTAGTAATTAGTAAGCATATACGAATGTCTAGAAATATATTGTATATGTGATACATACTTTTGTGTTTAAACCTATAGATTTTTATTTAGTATTTTTTTACACTTCCCGAAATTTCAGAGTACAATAATTATTATTACATGAAATATGAAGGCCATGTAATTTCATGTACAACTGTTATTTAACTATAGCCACAATCATAGTAAAATATTCATATAATATCTTAACTGTGAGAGTGTCAATCTTTGTAAATATATAAACATAGCATGTACCTCAAGAGAAAAAAAAATTAATACATCAATCCGTAGTAAATTACTCAACAAAAGAGGCATGAAAAAGACCATCTAACGTCTAAAATCCTTAAATGAATCATGCCAAGTTAATCAAGTACGACGATTAATTTTTATGCACACTCATCCGATTTCCAATATTCTGTTAGCAAAGATGCTATAGAAAATAAACAAATAAAGCAGTATTTCTTAAAAGTTCCATAACTTCATTTAGTTCTTAAAAACTTACGTATGAAATATTTTGAGAAGGGGAATCTGTACAATACAATACAAAACAGACATGTAATAATTGTAAATCCGTTACTAGTTACAATATAATTGTCAAACAATTGATATCAGAGTCCACAAGTGTAGAGATGTGTATTTAAAGTATTAACTGATATTAGATATTACTTAGTTGTGGATCGGACAAGACAAATATATTTGAGTGTACAATATATTTTTGAGCATACGTATGAAATACTAGTCAAAAATATAATATATGCATGAGAAATACAATATTACACAAAGTACAGATAGATATATGGATAGAAAAGTCGTTAGACGTTTGTCAGTGTAGCTAAAATGTCTGGCATGACAAAAGAGTAACTATCATACCTTAATTATTCAAATGCCTAAAATAGGTATAACTACTAATATTATTCTTTATTATTGTTCAAAAACATCAGATTTCATGCTTATGACCATCTCTACTCCAGAATTGGAAATCAAATTACACTATTTACTAATTGCAACTTTCAAAACATTTTATGGTATTAGAAATAGTTCAAAATTTGTCAAATTTGAAATTAACAAAATTTATTTTTTATAATTATTATTTTACATTTAATTTTTGTTTTTTTTTGTCTAATTTATTGTTGTAATCAAGTACCATATTTTAGTCTTAAAATATGACGTAGAATGAACATGCGTAATGTATTATGGCATACTATAGTGAAAATATTGTTCTTTACTTGTGGTGAAAGCATACTTTCTCCAAGTACAATACACAAAATCCCTCTACCAGATCGGGGGCAATTAGTTAAAAGACCAATGAATAACCATGGTTCCTTATTGGTCTCTTTTTGAACTATCTTGAAGTGGCAAAGTAATTTTGTGTATATAGGGCCTTTTACATTCGACTTACTTAAACATATAAGCTGATTTCAAACTTAAAAGCGTATACTTTCTATACCGATTTGAATTTTTGTCGAATTAACGTCAGACTTTTACGGCTTCAATAAAATTGAAAATATATTGTTTTAATACTTGACACTACACTATATTAAAACGCCAGCCTTTAACTTTTAGCAACAACTTTTGCATGTCAAATAAATAAACCAATGTGTTTTGACAGAAAATGAGGTGGATAGAAAATTTGAAGAAAAACCTAGCTAATCGTACGTGGAAAAACATCGTATACTTTGTTAAAAATCGAAAATCCTCTTAGCAGGATCATTTTTTTTTGCGGACAAACACAACACTTGTGCTTCTGATCTCTGACATATTTTTCCTTGTTTATGTAGGTTATTTACTAATAGTTGAGTTTTATTGTTGTTATAATTTGTACTTTGTACCTTGCATGAAAAAACGCATGAATTTTTCCAAAACAAAAATAATAACGCTCTGTTATGCTTTACGATGACACACTGTTACTGTGTGTAATTTGCAGCTTTATGGTTTTTGCAAAAAAAAAGTTTCCCATGGATGTTTTGTTTCGTAACTACTTAATTATGCATTGTTGTGTACAAATTAGCATGCAAAATCTGCTTTTCGCGTACTAAAATAGATGAAACTAAAAGATATTGTTGAACAAACTGGACTATTTTTTTCAATAATAATTATTACAAATATTTAATAGAAGCAACAAACTTGTAATTTTATTGAAATCTTTCCTTACACATTTAATATCATGTTATCCAAATATCCTACTACTCTTCTTTACTCTTCAAACCCGTGTGAACGATAAGATGATTAGTTTGTTCCTGAATACCTTTTAAAAAAATCCATAATATATCAACTTATTTTACTGACTACAAACACAACTAGCAAATTAATTCTAATAAATAACCAATAACCTAACGATTTTTTCAACACTACTCCTTTACTCGTCTTTATGTCGTTTACATAAAAATTATGAACAATAGTTTTTCTGTTGAATCCTATTTTCATCCACGTATTGATCGTGTTTTTTTTCTCCTTTTTACAACAGTTTTTTGTGCGACTTCATCACATACGAAAGTGCTTTACTCAGAAAGGAGGAATCTTCGTCTTAGAAGAATACAGTAAGTCGTTTAAAATTTTAAAGTTTACATATGTGCGTACTATATTATACATTGACAGACTTTTATTATATGTACTGTACATAATGCTTATTCTTTTGAATGTATTTTACGCCGATATTTTTGACGTAAATTATTCAGCTTAATCCAGAAAAGTGTCAATAAATTCCCAACGTTTCACTGTATTTAACTGCAATGAATAAGCTTTTTACTTTCTCCTGAAGAGAAAGTGTCACAAATGGTTTCAGGCATAAGGCATAAGTACTCTTTGTGTGTATAGATAAACCAATAATCCAATGTATTGTATTTTTGTTTTTCAGATCCTAAAACTCGATTAATAATACAAAGAAAATACAAATCAGCATTGGTAAGTTCTACAGTTTCTTTCGGATGAATTAGATAGTATACAAGTATACGCACAACATATCAAGCTGAAATGGGCAATAATAGTTTATTGTGTGTGGTGTGAAACGGTTAAGACTTTCACCGTAAAATATATTTTGCATTATAATTATTTGTTTATTACGCATGATAAACTGTATTGATTTATTCACCCCCACATGAAACTGCTTATCGTTTTATTTTGGGAATTCTTGATTGATGTTGTACAATTTGATGTTGGATTCACTACACTTTTTGATTTAATTTGATTTTGGACACATATATGGCATGCAAAACAAAACTAATAATAATAATTACGAGAACAATTTTATTACAGGCGGAACAGATTGCGTTAAGAATTCATCGTTTATTCAGTGTTTATGTGACACTTAGTATGATTGATGGATATTACGAAACAGTCCATTCAACAAGTTAATTACTACACTGCATGCTGAATTTTCCATTTTTTTGTCTCGCACATGGTATATTTTTTCAAGCTATTCAATAATATAATTTGTTTACTCCTTTTTCTTTTTAAAAGGTCTTTTGTATTTGAATTTACATTCTTTTATATAATTTATTGCTTGTAAGTTTTCTTTGGTTATTTAGCTTTTCCCTACTGTATTGCAACTTTTTTTGTGTTTTAGTCTATCATATTTTTATTTTCTGTAGTTAAATGTGCACTGGCAACAATAGTAAACTAAAAAACGTAAAAAATTGTAACACATATATATACACTAGTGATTTGGACGTTCATTATTATACATTTTCAATAAACTTTAAGCTATTCTATAAGGGTATCTTTGGAATCGAATCGACCATTTTATATAATGTTTAAAATTATAATGAATTTTTGAGATTTGGTCGTGGAATAAGACTTCATGCTCAATATACATTAGATTCCGTCGACAAACCTGAAAAAAAGTTGAAGTTGAAAAGTGCAGAAATTTGAATCGAGCCAAATCGGTTTAAATAGAGCATTTTTTCAATTTTTGAAGATTGTTTTTTTCAGTATACCTTAAAGTTCGTGGTTTTATTTGGAAAAGTTACTCAGAATGGAGTCAATAGTTTCATGTCCAAACTTGAAATATACTAAATATTTTAAAAATTATAAAATTTTTGATATGATTTCAAAGATACCCATACCATATTGACTATTGACCTGTAATGAGCTCTTCTTATATACATACATAATATATACTTGCGACAATATAGTTACTACTGCCTAACAACATTTTTGATGAATGTATATTGATTAATTTTATCTTCGTTTTATATATTTTCTGAACTATAGGCAGAGTCCATTTGTTATTCCGTTCTCTGTGTCTTCTCTTACGTCGCAGCTGGACATGAGAAGAAAAAGAAAGAAATCTCTACATCTACTCCAAGTTCACGCACAAGTGAAGAATCATAGAAACATGTAATCGTAGCTACTTACTACTGTTCTTATGCTACATAAGCGCAAAATATGTAAGGGTTTCAATAAATTATAGAACCAAACATTTTTAAATGAGATTCCAAAAATACGTAATAAGATGAGTTTCCATATTTAAATATTCTTAATTTAAATGGTTTTGTGATACTACAAAAAAAACAATTCCACTGAAGTAATAAAACACAAACGATGATAATATTCTACAGTTTTTTTGTTTACATAAAAAATATGATGTATTATAATTATTGTTCTTACTCAATTAAAATCTTTTACTTCAAATCAGTAAATCAAATTACAAATGCAAACTAGCTATTTAATCGATAAAAGTTAATATTGTTTATGTATTAGTGTCAGAGAGAAAACGGCAATAACAGATATTCAATGGAATAAATTTACTAACATTGTTACCTGATGTATATTACAAATTTTTTCGAAATGGTCATTGTTAATAATTAATCATTATCAATTAATCAACATGATATACATAATATATATCGTTTGTACGGTCCGTATAATATACTTTAGTGTCATCCTTCCCATATATTTATACAATTATTACTAGTTTTACTAGGATGCACTATTGTTTTTCCTTCTCCTGAAATTAGAAAGATATTTTGTACAGCTATACACTATACATGTATACTTTCTCTAAAACTTTCTCCTACATATCACATCATGTGAAAGTGTGTACATCGATACATAATCAAATATGTAGTACTATGCATCTGCGTATCAAGGCAGTTTTTTTTATCACAAATGAAGTCATCTGAATTCACTTCCCTCTAATTTTGAGTTTACATATTTTAATGAATGTAATTCAAAAATAATAT
>JAQGBI010000697.1:0-13457 GCA_034698325.1 Sminthurinus elegans | reverse complement strand
AATTAAATTTAAAACCTTTTTTTTTTTTTTTTTTTTTTTGTTTTCTTGTTTTTTTTTTTAAAACAAACAAACTTGAACCATTTAGGTATTCCATGTCCACGGAATCCCATTCCTCATGACATTTCACCAACCGCTCCAAGTAATCCTTCGATTAGACCACCAAATATTCCTCCTCAATCTTCTTCAGTGTCTCATGGTGAAAGTGCTGCTGCTGCTGCAGCTGCTGCTTCTTCTTCTTCTCAGTTCCTTGTCGGAGGAAATCCTAATATTTTACGTGGTCTCGATGGGAGTGGTATTCATCCACCTACAAATGCAAGTTGTATTGTCGCCGCACCTGTCCAAGGTACTAAAGAATGGCATCAATCCATCAGCCCTGATCTCAGAAATCATATCGTTCATAAATTAGTGCAAGCTATTTTCCCTGCACCTAGTCCTGCGGATATGGCTGATTGCCGAATGTCTAATTTGGTTGCTTATGCTAAAAAAGTTGAAGGAGACTTGTATGAAGCAGCCAATTGTAGATCAGATTATTATCATTTAGTGGCAGAAAATATTTATAAAATACAAAAAGAATTAGAAGAAAAACGTCAACAGAGAAAAGAACAACAGCAACAACAAACAACAACAACTACTACTCCAGTAGGAACACCAAATCCACATCAACAAGTATCACCTAGAACTCAATTATTACCTAATCAAATGACTCCAAATCAACAAGTAGGTCAAATAAGACCACAAGCTCCATTAAATAGACCCCCATATACTGGTGGAGCTCCAATATCTTTAACTTCTCCATTATCCAATCCACCAAATAGTAATTCCTTATCCCAACCTGGACAGCCTTCGCCGAGTAATAATAATACTAATAGTAATAATAGTAATAATATTAATGTTAATAATACTATGCAAAATAATAATAATAATTCAAATATACCAACGTCATCCTCAACTCAACAACAACAAGTACAACAACAACAACAACCTCAACAACCACAGCAACTACAACCAGGTAAAATAATGATCTAAAGTTTGTTTTGTAGTATTTTTTGTATTTATTTATTTATTTATTTATTTTCGGTAAGCTAGTACCGTTAAACGGTAAAACTTGTCACATTTTAATAAATAATGCTTAATTTGATGTTACTTTAGGAAGGAATCAGAATCCAAGTACACGACCTGGTGTTCCAGGTGGACCACAAGGAGTTCCTCAGGGTCAAATGTTGCTTCATCAATTATTACAAACTTTACGATCTCCTACTACTAGTGAACAACAACAAAAAATTTTACAAATTTTAAAGTCTAATCCTCAATTGATGACAGCATTCATTAGACACCGAGAACGACAACAACAACAACAACAACAACAAGCTCAACAACAAGCTCAACAACAAGGAGGTATAATTTTAACACTCCATAAGATTATAGAGCTTAATTAATATAATATAAGATTGTGTATAATTTATAGTGTACTAATAGTTTGTATATTTTATATTTCTATAGGTCAACCAGTACAACAACAACAACAACATCAACAAGGGCCTGGTCCAAATATGATGCCTACTTCTAGTGTAAATGCTCAACAATTACAACAACAACAGCAAGCTCAACAACAAGGAGGTATAATTTTAACACTCTATAATTTAAGGAGCTTAATTAATATAGTGTAATGATATGTTATAAAAATTTGGTTATAATATTATTGTGAATATTTTTATATTTCTATAGGTCCACCAGTACAACAACAACAACACCAACATCCACCAAACATTGTCCACACTGAAGGTAAATATCATTATTGGTATCAATATGTTTTATAAGAGCACGCATGTAATAAATAGTAATATATTATGATTTAAGTGTAACAAATAAATTACATTTTTTTATTCGGAATCAAAATTATAATCCAATGTCATTTCCCTTCCTCTTCGTTCTTCAACTCATGGTTCTTTTGAATGGAATAAAGAATTAGATGAAAAGGATCCTCGGGTGAGTAGAATAATACAGAAAATTCTAGAGATTAAGTATGTTGTAAATTCCCATTATTATGGTATTCAGAATAATAACTATCATTATTATATTATCATGTAAAATGTAAAATATAAAGCAGTGTAGGGGGTAAAAGTTTTTACAACATGTCACATTATATCATAATAATATGTTATGTTATTAGTATTCTAAATTTCAAATAATGTTCAATTTTTTAAACAGGTTATCACTGTACTTACCAACATTCCTAGAAACAAGAAACCATACAAGATTCGTGGAGGTAAACACTTGTATACATCAATATACCAATACAATATATATTGCAATTAACGTAAATTAGAAGTAATAGTTATTCTATTGTATATATATCTATGTATGTTTGCTTATAATTATATAACGTAAATCCGAATAAGTATATAAAGATTATGCACAAATATTTTTCACTTACATCCAAATATAGTGGCTACGGTGATGGAAAATTTGACCTTGTTTGTGGAATGGGACACCGATGATGCGAATGATGTGAACTTAGTGTCAGCAGAACTTATGAATAAATTCTATCCTCAACTCGTCATTGACTTTTATGAAAAACATCTCAATCATGGAAATCATGAGACTTTGGACAATCAAGCTGATGTCTCATTAAAGGAAATCTGATGGGTATAACAAATATAATAATATATTATATGTATCTTGTCTTGATATTTACTTAAGTATTCTGACCGATTTCTGTTTAGTGTTTGTAGTCTTTTCCCTTACTCTTTTTATCATTTATCTCTCTTTTTCTACCTCATTTTTTTGCTCTCATAAACAGGACTAAACAGGGATTAACCCTTCAATTTTGGATCTCAAAGGTATGCAATTACACAAAACAATAGCGCCAAATATCTATTTATCATATTGTACTTAAATCCTTTTGTAATGAAAATTACAAGTCCTTTTAAAACTTAAATGAAGAAGTCATAATGATATTTTGTACTTTATAATGTTTTCTTTTGTGTTTCACTTTTTTCTGTTCTTGTAGATTTGAGAAAATTGCAAGTTCATTGTTTGAATTTTCATTCCAACCCAGAATTTATGTCCATCAGTCAGAAGTGTGCTTTTAAACTTATGGCTTATGAAATAATGGAGATATAAATATAAAAATACTATAATAATATTAAAAAGAAAAATTTTCTATTCCTTTGTTATATTTTTTTTTTACTACCAAAGGAATAATTATAATTATCACAAGGAAATAACTACTAACATTTTTAATTTTTGATATACAAACTAAGAGTATGAATTTTAAATCTTCGTATTGTGTAAATTTATATCATTTTCAAATTCAAGTTTCTTTTCAATCTATAGATTTATTTAGTTTGTATAATCCCATGAAATATGTATAATATGTAATACTTTTTACTCATACTTATAACTTATGGTTAGTTCTACTAATAAGAGTACCTATTACCTTATCTCATAGTATGCCAGATTTAATATTATCATTTGTATAATTAGTAATGTCGTATGTACTTCGTGTTGTTTAAATAAGTATGTAATTTACTATATGTTGTATGATATAATACCAGTTATTTTTATGCAATTCAGAGGTTTTTTAGTAGTACTTTTTCCAGCCATTCGTACATTATTTTATCCATTTTTATACAAGACAATTTCAAGTTTTGATGATAATTTAATGTAGAACTTTGATTACAATTAGAATCGTAAAAATACGTGTTCAAAAAAAAATACGTATAAATCAGAATTCAAACTATTTTGGTCTCTAGATTTGTACAAAAATTTACTAGCGTGTTATGCTCATGGGTGTGAACAAATCTCTCTGACTTGAGAGCAAAAATGAAATGTGTAAACGTACACTTTTATGAAAAAAAAAATAAAAATAATTTTACAATGTAAGACATAATAAAAAGTTTTGGTTTATTAAATATACTTCAAAAAATGTTTCTCTCTCTCGGCGTTTGTACATTTTTTATTATGGATGTGGATATGAAACTGAGATCTTATACATGGCAAATTTTTGATAGAATGTAGTTCACTTGCTCATAGAACATTTAAAATCTCATCTTCTCTCTGCAGGCAGTAATTATGGAAATATCATACATTTGTCAAAAATATGGTTAACAGTGTTTTACATTAAGATGGCGTTTTAATTACCTTTGCAATATTGATTTTTACTTTTAGTAACAAAAAAGTTGAGTTTTTTTGCTGTCAGAATGTACCACATCTGCATTGTTCATTCCATATTTAATGTGGATTGTGTGGACAAACCTCTGATAGACTACAAGTGGAAACAGTAGTAGTTGCAAGACAAACGTAATCCTATTATTATTAGTGTCCAAATGGAATTGAAAAGTATTATAGACCCTATGATTTATCCGTTGAAGCCACTCAAGATGATAATCGCATGTGGAAGGGGGTTACTGTGTGTGAAGTTCACAATACATTTGTAACTCTCCATAGGTCGTAGCATTGGTTTTTTTTTTTAAAACTTCATATTTTGTGTAACGAGTCCACCTTTTCAAAGTTGTACTCCGAGTTGGGGCGGATTCATCTTTTGATCAGGTAACGTCTTGCTTTATTTTCTCACTGGTAGTACTATATTTAATTCGCGAGAATTTAAAAAAGTCTAATGTTGTAATTTTGTTTTCTCTTATTGCAAATTTAAATGACAGAAATTCGTGAGCTTCGCAGCGTCACACTGTCCTGTTTTCTGGTTCATCAATTAAATTCTCAATATCACCCGTAGGGTTTCCGAAAACATGAAACATGAATTAAGTCAAAATTATCCATACAGTATAAAATAACCAAAAGCGGTTGCGACGCTCATCCCCGAGATTACATTCCAAGTGTCATTGGATTCTCGGCCGTCTTCTTCTTCTTATTCTTATTCTTGTTCTGGTTGTTAATGTAGACGGTATAATATGAAAAAAAAATTAAATGACATTTAAATTATCCAAAAAAGGTTGAGTATAGCACTTGCCTGTGAGAACAGGTGACAACATTTTGTAATTTTTATTTGTACAATTTCAACACCGCTTGTAAAATTCGCTCACTTTGACAATGGTAGTCTCATTCAGATGTTGGGTAGGTTTTGAATCTGTTACCAACACATGTTTTGCTCTTCAGCCTTTTAAGTCTGCGGTCATGTTCTATATATTGAACAATATACTCGGCGACGAAAAGGTAATATTTCCATATCTACTATGCAGTATAGCCGAATATGGAAAATTTGCATGTATCAAAACTTTGATAGTGCTTAATTTCAAAGCCGCTTGTAAAATTTACTTACTTTGTCCGTCATATTATCATTCAGATTCCAACGATGACCCGTTGCAAATGGTTGATAGCTAAATGAATTAAGTACTACCAAAGTCTTGATACGGAAATTTCCGTATACTTCTCTATTGCATAGCCAAGAACAAAATACGGAAAATTCCGTATTGTCCAATGTTATAAGAAATTGAGAAAAACAAATCCATTGTGAAATTTACTCACTTTGACCATGAGGTTATCATTTGGATTCCAGATGATGATGATGAGCCATCGTTAACGAGCTTGGCCGTGCAACAGAACTGTATGCCGAAATCCCTGTATAAAAACTTGACTAAATTAAAAAATGGACTCAAAAGTGGACTTCAATGTGTATTGAGCGTAAGCAAGTGGAAGTGCTTCTTGGCCCGCGGTGTGTTTGCTGCGTTAAAAAAAAGTTTGCCATAAAAAACATTTGTAACATGATTTTGTGTTACAACTGCGCACCAAATCTGGGTATACTACACAATCAGAATCCGATCCTGGACAGAAAACCCCCAAGTTTCGACCCCAAACTTGGTCAAAACTGAACACTCACGCGCAGTAGATACCAGAGCTCAGTACACATGCGCACAATCAAAGTTTGGTGTTTTCTGTTCAAATTCGGATAAAGTGCAACAAGTTTGATTGAAAAACTTCACAAAACACAAAAAAAAATGCATTGGACACGTGAAAAACACCTCACAAGTACAAATCATTCCAGTTTTACACATGTCGTGTGCATGAGCTTTAGTACAGTTTTTGTATGATCTGTGATAGGTACAGTGATAGGTAATTTAATCGTCCCTTTAAATTTCGTGCCGTCAAATTCGTCGTCGAATTTCAAAGAGCTTTATTTTCGCTTCTGAGTCAATTCAAAAATCTAAATGAGGGCAAATATATAAGGTTGGCGGTTCTGGTGTAAACCCACTTTTTTGCATATTCATATACTTCAGGTCAAGGGCTTTGAAATTAAGCACTATCAAAGTTCTCATATGGATAGTTCCGTATAAAAATACGAGCAAAGTAAAATAATTGACTCAAAGATGAACTTTTGTGTATACAGAAAGATGACTCGATTTTTTAGATTGCTGAACTTTTTATACAGAGAGTTCCGTATTTGTCCATTTACTCTGCAGTCGAGCAACATACGGAACTTTCTGTATAAAAAGTTCAGCAAATTGTGCTTAATTTCAAAGCCGCTTGTAAAATTTACTCACTTTGACCAGGATATTATCATTAAGATTTCATCATTTCCTGTTGAGTATGCAAAAGATCTGTATACGGACATTTCCGTATGCAACTCTGTTGTATAGTAAAGAGCAAAATATGGAAACGTGAGCTTTTCAGTCTTTCCTCTGCTACATGGGTTTAGAAATGAAGTATTGGAAAAAAGCATTTAGAGACGTGATATTTGGTAGAACTTATTAAGCAGCATTCAAATATATATTTTTCCAACACCGTCAAATTATCAAATTTAACGCCGTTCTTAATCTTTACATTTGGGTAAAATTAGGCTGTAGAGATAATTGAATGAAATTTGTGTCGGGTGTTGTGTTACGTGTGTAGCAAGAGTGATTATGAAATTGAGGATGTGTAAATGTGTGTGTTTACTTATTTCCATTTCTGTTTCCATTCTGTGTGTTCTTGTTACATGAGGCATGACAAATGTGAATGATGCATAGAATGACCAAAAAATGCTAAAAAAAGCAAGTGTTAATTTTTGTCAATCACCCTTTACATCTCTCTATCGTTCCTGAATAGAAATTTCTTTTGCACCCTCCTCATTTAACAAGCCACAAGTACACAATGAAACAAACGGACTTTCCTCTATTGTCATTACAAGGAGTGGAGTTTGAGCTTGGGTGGACAACATTTTGAAATTTCCATTTGATCAATTCCAACGCCGTTCCTAAGATTCACGTTTATGTCAGAGGTATTGGACTAAAGATTCCCTCCAATGTGTTATTCTCTTTCCCATTTTCTATTCACAATAGGCGATTCACAACAGACGAGGATAGTTATTTGGGTTGACTTTTACTTTGTTCAAATCAAATCATTGTTCAAATCAAACCATTACATAAACTGGAAATCCTGGTGCAGGCAAAAAATTGGCAAAATGATACCAGGACATGGCCGATGTGGACTAAAAGTGTACACCGTTGTAAGTTATCATAATAATTTACCATTATGTATGCATATAAAATCTTAGTAGTCAGCATCTTTTCAACACCACTTAAAAATTTGACTCTGTGAATACCGACTCTCACAATGCAGATTGTTTTCGTTTCTAACTCTACAGACTTTCACGTCCAACGGCTCAACGGCGACAAATTCTGTCTGCGTCATTCTGCTTCAAATGACACTTCTTACTCCGGAACAATGGAACAACTGTATAAGGAAATTTCTTTACACTCTTCAAAAATCCTTAAACTCCAGTCAGAATTGTGACCTTAGCGCTGAAATGATGACAGAAATTTGGGACAAAATTCAATAGAAACGTACCGAAATATATATTACATTGATTAAATACAAATGTATATTTATTTGTTTTTTCTTTGGCACAAAACGCTTGCCTGACGTAAAAGTCAACAACATTTCCATTTTGATTTTGATGTTTTAGACTGATACACCATCTTGATTTTTTTTATCCCGCCTTACATTTGTCCAAGTGTACGGGGTCTGTGTCTTATGCTTTTCCTCATTTGGATTCTATCTATTCTATTCTTCTGCATACAATCACAATTCAACAGTTGAAACGACTGATGTGTTTTTTCAAAAACAATTTGACGCCATTTGTTATTGAAGGTGACATTTTTACGGTCAGAAACAGAGAAGATCTGACAAGCTAAGAAGTTTCAAGCATGTGATGACGAACATGAACCACCAAACTTTAATGACAATGAAAAGAAAAGTCACAAAAAACGACACGCGTATCTGTATGGGACCCAAATCTCATTTGAGTCCCATTGTCATCAGATTTACAGTGTCGTTGTACTTTGTATGTCACCCTACCTCTAATCTCTCTGCTCTTTTTTTTGTGCATGATGATGATCATGAGGATTGGGTGTAATTTTACGGATACTTTTGCCTAAATTTTTTTAGGTACTTTTCAGGACGAGAATGGAGACAGGTTTTATGAAGGTGACAAATGAAGCAGTAACATCATCCAATTTCCCCATCTAGCTGGGCAGTGTTGAATCCTCTTGTTTTAACTTATTGATTAATTTTCCCCCTTATTGTAATTAAGACCACTTTCTCTTGGCACACAGAAGACAACTATTGACTGTGATTCAGAAAATGGATGGGAAAACGATAGAGCGGCGTCCAACTTGAACAAGTGTGTATTGCTTCCAACACCTTCACGAAACCATTGTGAAATCTTCAGTATTAAATTCGCCGCTTCCAATGGCTAACATACATCATGAGCATGTATGTCATATATGATTTAAACCCAGTGTGAATCGACCTAACTAATTTCACATTCTCCACTCCAATTGCAACATCATCATCATCAAATTTTCAGACTGTCGCCCGAATTCGGCCAAACTCACACACTCGTAATAAAAAAAAAATGTCCATCCTATTTGGGCTTTTCCCCCAAGGTCAGTCTGTGCCCGGCATTTTGTAACAAGTTTCCGCGTCCGCAAGTCTTCACACTGGTCGTTATTGTTTCCCTATTTTGAAAACTGAAAACTACTTGAAAACTCAGTTCGTTCCCGCTTTTCATTTCGATAACACAATTCAGAAAATTTGATGGATGGTGAAAGATGTAGACAAATCCAACAAATAAAATACCCAACAGTATCATGCATATCTATTTTTTCGTGGGTAGGATTTCATAGTTTTCTTGAGTAAACTCCATTTGAAAACTAAATTGGGATCAACACGAGATGACTCAAGTTACGATTAAAAAAGCGAAAGCAAATAAGATTTGGAATATCAACCCAAGTTTACATGGATTCATGTTCGTGTTGATATATTGAAATAAGGGGGAAATAGACAACTAAAATTCCCATAGTAAACAGTTCAACCAATAAAAATTGTTATTGCACAGTGAAATTATATTCAGTCGATGGTTTTTGTCTTTGAAACCCCACGTCACAATTCAACGCCGTCTGCAATTTTTGTACCCCAAAAGTACATAAAATCACAACAGATAGCTATTCCATGTCCAACTAAGTGTAATCAAAATCATTCTCGTTTTATTTTATGTGGACTCACACTGCTTGTTTCTTCACCCCGTTGTAAAAATCATGTTTATTGATATTCTACGAGCCCGAAAATCGGCTACAAGAAAATTCCAACGGAATATAAACCGAATGGTGAAGAGTAAGGAAGATGTAATATATAAAAAAAATTTACATCACGAGAAGCTTTCCGGATTCAAATTCGAAATTACGAGGACCGACAGAATCCACATGAGAGAAATTAAACGATATAGTGTCATTAGCCCGAAAATCGGCTTCAACCACGTCCGACCACTTCAAGACATTTGTCTGTGTTTTTGTAGCAAGAACAATAACCTTACCTTTGATTTTACTATTACTGACTGGGATCAGAAAAACGGTGGGGATTTGAATGAGTGGCGTGCAAGTTGAACAATTGTTTATGTTGAAATCTTGTTGGCTCTGCTACCTTTTCCCAATTCACAACACATGTAGATTGTAGATATTTTAACATTTTAGTAGTCAGTTTTGTTCTGTCTCTACTTTTTTTCACATAGGACTCCAATACATTGGCCAAAGAGAAGAGTTTACACCATTGAAAAGTACTGACTACTGAAAAAAAACAAGTTGAACTGTAAGATTTTTTCATTGGTTCATTATTTTCTGTTGTCCTTTTCAGATTATTTTGAAGCATAGCATTTTCATTGGCAATCGTCATTGGTACGTCAAATAAAAATGTATTTTATTGTTCAAAGGTATTGAATTTGCAATTTTCATGCGCTACTTTACTTTAAATTTTCACATTTCATCTGCATACATTTAAATTGTGACAAAAGTACAAAAAAAAGTCACCCTTTCTTTTCTCGTATCTTTTCTCTCTTATCTCTGTCTCAGTCTCAGCAGTGTGCATATTTGTATCACGTGTCGTGCATTGTACATGTGTATGAATTTCAAAGGAAGGAATATGGGATATTTGAATGGTGATAAAAGTACTTAGTGACACTAAACTGGGTCCTCTATAACCAGTGAAATTGTGTAGTAATTTATCTCACTGCACTTGTATACAATGTTACCATTGTTCTTGCGAATCGAAACTTGTAGATTTTTTTCTGAAGATATACAACGGGTTTGTCTTAATCCGAATTGTGAATTCTCAGACTTCTGTTCTGTTTTTGGTCGTACAATGTCATAACATTTAACAAATGGCGTCCAACTATTTTGTTTTTTAAAAAAAAAATAGTCAACAGTTGTTTCAAATGTTAAGTTTAAGTACATTGTATTTACGTCAAGTATTTACGTCAAAAGTTTTGATGGTTTGATGATGAAAATTTCATTCAATGTGTGATGAGAGAGAACAAAAATATAAAAATCCAGATTAAATGTCTGTCTCGTCTTCTTCTTTACATTTGTATTGATCCCAATTATTATTTGTAATGAACAATAAGAATAAATCAGTCATTTTTATTCTTTTGAGTATAATGTATACTTTTTTTGTAAATAATTGGATATTATCTTTATATCTTTTGTTCAGATTTTATGATATATATATAAATATATTTAAAAGAATCTTGAATCAGCCAACTCCTGTTGCATCCAATGATTTTGTAGCTGGATTGACCTGTAAATCAAAATTTACATTGTTTTTTTTTAATTTTGTAGTAATAATTCTACAAGTAGAACAACAATAATAATAATTTTAATTACTGTTGTGGGTTAGTATTATTATTTTATTTATTTTAATGGAGGGGAGAACACTCTAGCTGACGTCAAGTGACCATATTTTTAATCCCAAGTTTTACAAGCGGCGTTAAATTTTAGCACAATATCCATACGTAAAACTAAACAGATAATAGAACTTTACTGTGACTGTGACAACGGTTCATATTCCTTTGTATAATGAATTACAAAAAAAGACGAAAATACGTGACGGAACCAGACGCTCGTTATTTCCTTCGACAAATTATGATGGGAGTTATAGATCTTCATGAAAAGGTGATTATTCATAGAGATTTAAAGTTGGAAAACATCTTTGTTAATGATCAAACGAATATAAATTTGGTAGATTTCGGATTTGCGACCACTGCCAAATCCAATGGAGAACTACAGATGACTCACAGTGGCACACCAAATATCATGGCCCCTGAAATTGTTGCCAAGAAAGGGCGTAGTTTTGAAGTTGATGTTTAGTCTATTGGATGTATCCTGTACACATTATTAATTGGAAAACCACCATTTGAAGCAACAACATTGAAAGATACTTATTCTAAAATCAAAAGAGGGGATTATATTATCCCGCATAACAAAATTTCAGCATCTGCTAAACATCTTATTAAAATAATGCTTCAACTTGATCCCAATCTTCGTCCTAAAGCAAAAGACATTCTTCAGTCCAATTTCCTCACAAAATCTTATATTTCTGCTCAACTCTCACAAAGTTGCCTAACCATGTGACCAAGTCTTCATAACCGTGAAAGTTACGTTCCATTACCCGTTCAACGTGGATCAGCTTCTCCTACGCCACCATCGTACAAAGGATCTCATTTCATTTCCTTTAGTGATGAAAATGTCCAGAAGTTAATTGATCTTTGTGTGTAAAGGTTTGTTTATAATATATAGAAATAAACCAAACGGTGTTAAAATCACGCGTTACCTATAAAAGGTGCCAAGAACAAGTCCTCTCTCTGTTCCATGTTTACATGGCTGCATAAGTGCATAAGGAGAAACATTTGCATTGGAAAAGGGTATTTGATAACAAAGTACTGGAGGTGAAAAGTCTGTATAGACTGTAAAACCAGGACCAGAATCGAACTGAAGCCCCAAAGAAAATTTTTCCACATCCAAATTTTTTTTTCAAAATCTCAAAATTTCCAAAAATTTTCAAAATTTTGCAGATTTTCTAAAACCTACGATTTCTATTACACATATAGCGAGAAAACCGCGTCTTCGAAATCGGAAATGCACCATTCGAAAAAGTACATCACAAACTTCAACTTCACTGACATTTTGCTAAAATCAAAGTTTACTGGGTATCAGTGAAAGCTCAGTGCAGATTACACACTGCTAAGCAAAAGGCAATAAATAGATTTATTTCATAGTTTTTAGGATATCTGCAAAATTTTGAAATTTTTGAGAAATTTCGGACATTTGTAGAAATTTGAAAATTTTGAGAAATTTTAAAAAATTTTGGAAATGTCAGAAATAACGTCCTTCAGAAGGTAGACTACAGTTCCATATAAGAAAAATGTACAAAATCATGCTGTTTTAGCTCTGCGGTTTTTGATGCCCTGTGGCCCCAAATGTGCGGATCCTTGCATGGCTAAGCATGATTTCGACTAAATTTAATGCACTATTTCGAATGGTATATGACTCATCAAAATCGTAGGGGTCCGAAAATATTGAAAAAGCTGTAACTTATTATAATGTTGTTTTGTAAATACATGGTAAACGAAGCGAATATGCAAATTCACATTTGTAGTGGTAGGAATTTGCTTAGAATGTGGGAGGAACTCCAAAAAAAAAACCCAATCACACACTACAATTGAACTTCTTCAAGTTACTTGCCCAACGCGTTTTACAATGCAGAATATGTAGTAAACTTGGACACAGATTGAAATTTTGTAATATTTGAACCGGTCACAAATAGTAAAGATCCTTGGAAATGTAGGTTTCACCAGAATTCGTGAGGTATCAGTAACAAAAACGCTATATATCAGTGACAATATGGAAAAAATTGATATAAGTTTTGTATAATATGTATAAATTTCTCCTACAAACACATAAAATCCTTATATATCAAGTCTCGATCACGAATTATCATATATCGAGAGGTGTCTTTGCCGTGATAATCAAGAGGAATGACAATTTATGAGATCAAATCGAATACCAGGGAAAATAAAATGACGTGTACTTTGGACGCCGGTTTTATTTTGGTTACGTACAAAGTGTTGTATTTTATACACAGATAAAGTTTTAAAAGTTGATTTTGGTTCTACATATTTGGAATATTAGTGG
>JAQGBI010000696.1:0-13458 GCA_034698325.1 Sminthurinus elegans | reverse complement strand
ATCGGAATCCGTGAATTGGAAAGAAATGGCTGAAAAATATGCTCCAGAACCAATTAAATGGACAGAAAAAACTTTTGAAGAACTTCAAAATCAGTATTTTGGTCCCTTACTCAAAAGCATTGGCCAAAACGAAACCGGAACAACAACAAAAATTCCAGTTGACCTTGACCTTGACCTTGACCTCAAGTTTCAGGAAGAGTGTTCTCTTTCTTCGTTGCTTAAAACTTTGTCAATCCGCGACGTTACACGTGATCCTTGGTTAACAATCACAGAATACGCTCGAGTTATGAAGCACCAACTACAGATGAATGGGTACTTTTCTTCAGAAGCGGATTTTACTCAGGTTCATGAAGCCGCCCTTGTCGACTCCTTCAACTTCGCTCATGTACTTACTCCACCAAAACATTTTGAAACTGCCTGGAGTCAACTTGATGACGACCTCAAATCCGCCGTCCTTGTGTATAAGCAGAAATTTTGGATGAAAAATCTCCAGATTCGTCAGCAACAAGAGGACTTTATAGAACAAATCGTGGATTTTGCTGTGGAAAAATATAAAAACTTTATTCATCAAGTTAAAATTCTATTCTTTGGTTCGGATTATGAGTCCAAAATTTTCCCAGGTACACAACTCCCCCTTTTTCACTCCAATGCCGAGTCAGCAATGAAAGAGTGTTTTACTCAAAACCGTTGGTTCAAGTTTAGTCTGGCGGGGGAAAAAGCCTGGACGAAAGTGAAGGAGAAACTGTGGAAACTTGACGGAGAGGACCTGAGGAAAAATCAGAGGAAAATCCAAAGAATGAAAATTCAACAAAAGTATGTCATGAAAATTGCAGAGAATGTCTATCAAAAACAAATGAAGCACTTTTTCTCCAGTTCCAGTTCCAGTTTGAGTCAAGATGGATCGGGATTTGAAGAAAATTGGGCAGAGTTGGAGGATTTTCATCTGGAGGCTTTGAAATTGACCCAGCATTTTTACCAAGAGAAACTAGAGAAAGTTCATCAATTTTATCATTACCAAGGAAACGGAACTGATGAGGAGAGAAAAGCCAAAGACAAACAGAAAGAGACTCTTGAATCAAAATGTGCCGAGATGAAACAACAAATTGTGAGAGAACACAAAGAGAACGTTGCCAAGGAGATGAAGGAAAATAAGCAGCAGGAAGTGCAACAAAAGTTGTCATCTCTAAATATCAATGTCGACATTTTAAATATCCCTGTACAAAATTTACCATCCAACAGCAACAACACTCAGATAAATTTAGAGGGCACTGTCACAGGAACTGATTCTAAAGACAAGAATAATATTACTGGAGCTGGAACCGGAATTGAGGAGATTCGTCCCAGTGGAAACCGGACTGAACCGGAGCTCGAGTTGCTTGTTAATCAGTTGAAAAGTCAACTAGAAGAGGCTCAAAATGAACTGTCCGAGATTAAACTCCAAAAAAGCTGGACGTGGTTACAAATCTCCGAATGATGAATGATGGAAGCCCTCTGATTGGGAAATGAATGAATTTCTATAAAGTGAAGCTGAAAACAACTAAAATGCAAAATACAAAATGTGACATGGAAAAAGAAAGAGACACAAGCTAAAACTTGTGTGTCACGGGACAAAAGAATAAAATGAGGTGAATGAATCCACACGCCATAATATTTGTAAATAATTATAAAAGGACTTTACAATTTTGTACATTTGATAAATTTGTAATACACAAAATGATTTGAATCAGACGTTGAATATAATATTATGTAAATCCTTAAAAAATTATTCTTCTCCTTTCTCTTTCATAATTGTCTTTAGTCTTTAGTCTGCACGTGAGCAGAAAACTTTTGACCATTCAAACTATCTTTTATAAATGCTTCCAACTCCTTTTGTCTGGGATTTTTCCTGGTTTTTATAAAAATATGAAATAAAATCAAAATTTTGAAAATTATTCTTGGTGACAGAATCAACACCCAACTTTTAATTCGAATCCTTTGCTTTTTTTTACAACATAAATCAGATTAGCGTGTAAATAGATTTCTTTGTAGAAAAAATGGGATTGAATTGAGTAAATTTTATTCAAGGGCTTTTCCTCTGGCTTTTGGGTTTGGGTTTGGGTTGAGATGAGGCATGAATTTGAATGCATATTCTTCACTGATCCACGTCAACTTGTTTGTAAAGAAATATTTTTGATCCAATAATTTTCCACGCCAATACGGATTGATTTTCAGCGTCTTCAAACCTACAGGAAAAAAAAGAAAAGAAAGAAGGGAAAACATTAATTTTATTTCATTTTCACACCCATTCATTTCAAACTCCAAACTCCAAACTCGTGACAAAAATAGCATGAATTAGATCTATAACTAATAATAATAATAAGTAAAAGAAAAAAGGTCTAAATTTTGTAGTATTCACTTGTCATGTCCAAAATGGACGGATGTTCTCTCACAGTCAGCAGCTTTTGTTTGGACTCGTCATTTCTGCCTTTTGACGTTTTGGATCTGTGTAGACGCTGACAATTCTCTATGGAAATTCCAGTAAAACACGAGTCCAGAGCGATGGGATTATTTTCTTCTCTGTCATTCAAATTAATATGAACTTGGAGAGACTCGAGTTGTTTCATGTGAGTCCAAATTGAGCGACCCACGAGGAAAAAGTTGAGCGTTGGTAACTCATCCGCAAATGACGATTTAGTGATGTGCAAGTGAGTGAGATTTGGACACATGGAAGCCAAAAGGGAAGTGACATTGTCCGTGAAATTGTACTCATTTATACTTAGTGTTTTTACATTTGGAAGCAGAGGAATGGAATCCTCCCGAGGAAAATCACCAACCCAAGTTTCCTTGTTCAAATCTAAAAAAAGAAAGAAAGAACATTCAGAAAAATATAATGATTTTTATCTTCCATTAGTTTAAAATCCAAAAATGTAAACGCTGTAAATGTATTTTATAAATCTGTAAATTTTCATACCCAAAGTATCGACAGCGGGAAAAATATTTAAAGTTCTACTTCCTGGAGGTAAAATGCATTCCCTGGGAATAGACAGTAGTTCAATTTCCAATTTTTTAAGATTTTTCAAAGGTGGGAGTTGAAACCCGGGTAAACAAGCAAAATCACAACTCCCTGGCTTGAAGGTTTTTAGTGTATTTTTACAGGACTCAAAAACATGTGCAAGGAAATTTAAAAACCTTTATTTATTTACTTACTTTTGTATACATGGGTAAAAGACACAAGTATTAGTACATAATAATCACATGTTATATATATTGTGTACAATATCAATATGTAGATTTTTAGTCAAAGTATTATTATTTTTTGTACTACCCTTTCTGTACAGAATTTTTGTATGTAGCATCATAAATGTACACACCACACACATATGAAAACACGTGAGATAAATGTTGACGAGGCAAAGTATCAAAATGATTTTTAAATTGGACAAAACTACTATCAAAAGGACGTTGCATGAATAAGACACAAAATCGGAAATTATGTAGGGACGTTTTACGTTAATTAATTAATTAATACTAATTTTGTAACATTTAAAGTAGTCACAAAATATTTCCATACAAACCAAATTTTGAAATGAACACAGTTATTGTAAAATGAGACAAATTGTCAAAAGAGTAAAATATTCGTAAAATTATATAAATTGTTACATAAAGAAATCTGAAATTGGGGTGATGATTCATATAATAATTAATAATTCAGCATGAGCTCTCTGAAGATTTTCTTCCATTGAATTCAAGATGAGGCATGAGTTTGAAAGCAAACTCTTCAATAATCCATGTCATTTTTGTAGTGAAGAAAGTTTTTTCATGATTTCCTCTCTTCCTCAAATGTGGATGTATTGTGAGTTTCTTCAAACCTAAGGGATTAAAACCAGAAAATTCCTTGTCACTTTTCTCATATTTTGTTTTGCAGATTCTAATTATACTTGTATTTCGTCTGGGATCTGCGAAATTTTGCTCTGTAACATTGTGTATGTTTCTCCACTTTGCTCGTACACAAAGTTGCCATTTCACCATTTTGCTCACTCTCGCTACTGTACGCTGCAATAGTATACGACAGGGAGAGAGCAAAATGGTGAAATGGCAACTTTCTGTACGAGCAAAGTGGAGAAACATACACAATGTTACAGAGCAAAATTTCGCAGATCCCAGACGATTTATACATGTGACATGTAGAGAAAAATTCAGTAAATTCAATATGAAGGAATGAAATACCACAAGAAAAAACTCTTATTTATCTTACATTTCATGTCCAAAATGGAGGGATGTTCTCTTTGAGTCAGTGTCGTCAATTCTTCAGACTCTGGAAGTTTGACTTGAGATTCGCTCTTGTTCAATATTTTTTCAGCCTTCATCAAATCAGAAAGTCGTTGACAATTTTCAGTGGAAATTCCAGTGAAACACGAGTCGAGAGCAGGAACTGCTTGATTTGGTGAATTCACATGAACATCCACTTCCAGAGACTCGAGTTGTTTCAAATGAGTCCAAATCTCTCGACCGACTTGTGAAAAATTGAACTGTCCAGGATTTCCACTCATAGATTTAATTGTACAATGTTTGAGATTTGGACACACCAAAACCAGTTTAGTCAATTTATCAATGACATTATACGCCAACTCTTCATCATAGAACCAAAAAGTCTCTACATTGGAGAAAATCGGGATGGAATCTTCCTGTGGAAAAGCACTTTCCCAGTCTTTAGTACTTAAATCTGCAAGTAGGTAATAAATACACAAATTAAAATCAACATTAGGTTTTAATCAATTTTTAATTTCATTTTCAGTAAAAGGGGAAAATCCGTAAAAATTCAAATGCAAAAACAGTCAAAAGCCGTACCCCAATTGTCCACAGTTGAAAAAATTTCCCTTGACCTTGACCTTATTCCTGGAGGAAATAATTGTTGTTGTAGTTCATTTGGTTCATCATCATCCCAAGTTTCCAATTTCAATATCTTGAGCTTTGTGAATTTCGGAAACTGAAGCTGGTGCAAAAATCCTAATGGTGGAATTTCTAATTTTTCCAGTGTGTCTTTGCAGGATTCCAGGAGAATGGAAATGAAATTTGCAACATGAGGATAAAAAGTTGGATCAATGTCATCGACTGATGCCTTGAGTTTCAACTCGTGTAATTTGAATGCATAAAGAAACTTTGAGTGATGCTGTGTTGAGTTTTTCATATCAGAAAGAAAATCCTCATCAGCAAAGAAGTCTTCATCTACATAAATATCCACTTTTTGGAGGAGATGTAATTTTCCGAGGGAGTGAAGAAACTGAAAAACCCCTTCAATCCAACAAGGACGTCCCACATGAATCCTAGTTAAATTTACAGCAGCATTAAAAAGATCCAGGACAATCCCAGGAAAATACACAAACGTGTTAGCTTCAAATTCAAGTACTTTTAAATGGGGAAGTTGAACTTGAGCTGGAACTAAAGATGAAACAGCGGCTGTTTTTTTTGCTTTTTCTTCTGATTCTGATCCTAGAGGTTTTGGAGGAGGAAACAATCTGATGTCATTTGAATCAAAGCCCCAGAAAAAATCCAATTTTAATTCTTCCAGACGTGGAATTGTGTACACGAGTAAATCACTCAATTTCTCCACAAACAGTGACAACCGTTTTGTTTTATAAAGTGAATGCCAGTTAAGTTGCAAACATTTGATTTTATGTCTCTGATTCGGATTCGGATTTGACGGAGCAAAAACGGATAGAAATCCAATCCATTCTTTGTCATCAAAAAAGTAGGGGCACTCAAAATTGAAGGAAAATCGAGCATAAGGACAGTTTTCCGATTTTTTTATAGACTTTACAAATTCTTTGAACCTGTTTTTCCTCTCTTTTCTAAAGGGAAGCCTTTGGAGTCGTTTTATTTCACAATCTTGAAATCTAAGAATTGAGGTATTTCTTGTAGTTAAAATCCTACTTGAAATTTCAAGCCATTGACGACTGACAAGACGACATTTGAAAAGACTACGAGTGACCACACACTTGAGAACTTTTGTCAACATCTACAACACAACAAAAAATACCAATACCAATTGTTTTGGGAGAATTTTATACACAAAATTCACAATTAACGATTAATTATTATTAGCATCTACAGAAAAATTTCAATAATAGTAATTTTTAATTGTCCAATGCCTTGTAAAAGTCAAAATGTGGAAACTTATTGTTTTACCTCCGGAGGCAAATTATTAATTGGCCCTTCACCAGTAGCTTCATTTTGACCTTCTTGAGAATTTGACGAGTCATCTTTGTCTTTTTTCCATTTTCTGGTCAACTCACTAATTTCAGGATATGATGCTTCGTTTCGACTCCTCATCCAACATGAAGATGAAAGCACTCCATCGGGATTTGCTTTCTAATTCAAAATCAGAGAATAATTATTAATATCATTGTAACCATCATATGTAAAATATGCACATTTTATTGCAATGAACTATACAACTAAATTCACGCTTCATTTTACTTTCAACTCTCGACTTTCGAAATGAAAATTGTACATAAATATATTATGTATTTTAAAATGATTTACCTGTGGAGGCAAATTATCCATTGTGGTTTCCTTGCCACTTGACTCTTGACTCTGACCAGCACCAGTTTCAACTCTCATACAAGCATTTGATGATTCCCCTCTTTTGACTTTCTTGCTTGAGTTTCCTCCTCCTCCGATTTTATTGTCTGTAGTGAGATTTTGGCCTTGTGACATTTCCATTGATGCCGATGAAATTGAAATCTCTCCTTCTCCATTTCCGTTCTTTTGCATATTCGTGTTTGTGCTCTGCACATCAAGAGAAAATACAGAGGATTATTTTTCACCTTTTATTTCTCATTTATTTAATTACACTCACACTCACACTCAAATTGCAAGCAAAAATACAGGCAGAAAATCATCAGTCATACAAATCATGACTTGTGCTTCCACAGCCAAGAACGTAATGTTGATTTGTGGAAAATGAATAAAACAGCAGGCAACTAAACATTTTGTGTGTGTGTGCTATTACATATTTCATTGATATTTCTGCTCTGTGTTCGAGTAATGATTAATGTCAACGGATTTTTAATTCATCTAATTACACACAAATGCTTTATATAGTATAATATTGCATTTACAGATAAATATTTAGTATTTACTCACCGCTTTGACTCCTTTTCTCTTCCCCATTTTCAGTAGAATATAATTCTCACAACTCACAACACAGCAAAGTTGACAAAACAGCAATACACAAAACACAATGAACAAACAGAACTCAAACTAACTAAAGCCCTCACAAGCAACCGTAGTTTTTTCCTCTGTTGTTTCTAATTGTCAATTTTCTTCACTTGGTTTTTGTTGCCAGTTGGCCAAAAAAGAGAAAGCAGAAAATGCGAATAATTGTCAATTTCGATTTGAATCCACAATCACTCCCACCCCAAGAGCATCTTCAAGCCGTTTCAGTTGCAAAATGTGAAAGTATTTATTTGTGTGTGTGCAAAAACTGTAGACAAAAAAGTAGAATGGGAAAGTATAGAAGTATACAGTGCACAGCCAAGCACATAAATGTGATAAATGTACAGAGAAAATACCCATTCTAATCTAATGCTAATGTAAAGTTTGGCAATTTTTCTTTGACTCTTTCTTTGTTCACAGATTCTTTTTTATTGACATCAATAATCAATTATTATCGATACAGAATAAAATTAAAAAAATAGCATATTTTCAGTCCTTTTTTCTCTCATTTGAAACTTGAAGCTGCATTTTTTGTAAGTATTTGTTTTACATTAGAGGTAAACCCGATGCTTACAATTCGTCAATGTATGTGTAAATGTCAGTGTTGTATTGTAATCTGATTACATGTAATCTAGATTGTAATGATTACAGAGTCCCATGTAATCTGTAATCAGTAATCGATTACATTTCTGAAAAAATTTCAAGTAATCTGTAATCTGTAATCTGGCCGAAAAAAATCTGTAATCCAAGTAATCTGAGCTTTTGGATTACTAGATTACAATTTTTTTCAAAATTTTACAAATTTTCGAAAAATTTGGACTATTTTCTCTAAAAAGTGTGATTTTTAGCCCTTTGGTATACTACTTTTATTGAACTTTCAAAAATATTGTTACAAAATTGTCAAAATTTAGGCTATAAATTTTTTCATATGAAATTTTTGTGCTTTTTCTACAGTACTAAAATTGAAGTAATCTCTGTAATCTAGATTACAGATTACATTTAATCTGTAATCGATTACTTTTTGCAGAAAATTTAAAGTAATCTGTAATCTGTAATCTGAGGCATTTTTGGAGCAGTAATCTGTAATCGATTACATTTATAAAGTAATCAATACAACACTGGTAAATGTAAGGTAAATGTAAATGTTGTCATGGCGACTGTGCATAAAAAATTTACATTTACCTTACATTTGCACATACATTGACGAATTGTAAGCATCGGGTTTACCTCTATTATATTTTTATATAGATTTGAAAAGAAAAGTAAAAAAAGGTGATGTTTGTTTTTGTACTGTTGTGTTATGCTTTGTAAATTGTACACATGTATTTTTCTCACATTTCATAAATATAAATCCAAAAATAATATTATAATTTTATAAATCGGATGTGAACACCATTTATTTTAATCAGTCTCCTTCCTCTGGTTCTGGTTTGAGATGAGGCAGGAATCGGAATGCATAGTCTTCACTGATCCACGTCAACTCCTCTGTGAAAAAATTCGTCCTCTTTTGTAAAAATGCCCCCCAATACGGATGTATCGTCAATTTTTTCAAATCTACACAAAATACACAGGAAAAATTTTGCATTTTGCACCGTTAATCATCGTTGACAATAGAAAGATTGGATACAGTATTTTACATTTGATGCGTTTCACGTTCAAGATACAAATTACAAATTGTTTTTTTACACATAATATATATTTATGATTTACTTTTCATGTCCAAAATTGAGGGATATTCTCTCTTTGCCATCAGCTCAATGATCTCTGACTCTGGACTTTCGTCTTGAGACTCATTCTCTTCTAATGTTTCCTTGGCTTCCATCATTTCATAAAGACGTTGACAATTCTCAAGAGGAATTCCAGTAAAACACGAGTCCAAAGCGGCTGAATTATTTTCTGCTGAACGTATGCCAATGTCAATCTCCAGGGACTCGAGTTGTTCCATCTGAGTCCAGATTTGTCGGCCAACGTCCAAAAAGTTGATCTGTGGTGATGAAAAGTGGCTCAAGTCTCTGTGAATTTTCAAGTGTTTGAGATTTGGACAGAGCAAAACTAAAATTCCAACACAATCTGCCGTGAAACCGACGTCCTCCACACTGAGTTTTTGAACCCTCGGGAAAATGGGAAGGGAATCCAAAGGAGGCAAATTGTGACACCAGCCCCACTGGGGCAAATCTATAGATTCAAAATATAAGAAAAAATAATGTGATGGCAGACCTGAGAGTTGAACATGATTTACAAAAAAATAAAATGTATGTGTAGTAGAATTGCTCATATTTTTTCATTTTTCATACCCAATTCACGCACAGCTGGAAAAACATCCCGAGATCCAACTCCTTGAGGGAAAGATAAATATCGAGGATCATAAGTTTCACCTATTTTCAACTTGGTGAGATTTGGGAATCTTGGGAATTGACGAAGTTGCAAAAACTCTGATGATCTCATCTTGAGTTGGTCCAGACTATTTTTACTCGACTCAAAGAGACTAGAAATGAAATTTGTAGACTGAGTAACATCAGCAGCATTGGAATCACTATTGTCCCCACAGTTTGTATCCAGTTCCAATTCCTCCAGTTGTAATTTGAATAGAGCACGAGTAAAATCTGGACGCGCTTCGACTTTCAAAAGAAATTTATTATCGATCTGAAAATCAAAGCTTTTGAGCAAATTGAATTTTCCGAGTGGGTGGAGAAAATCGTAAATTTCAGTGGAAGACGTGCGAGTACTTTCATACAGATAAATTTTCTTCAGATTGACCGCAGCACCGAAAAGATCTTGGAGAACTCCCGGGAGTTTAAAAATCATGGACGGATGAAAACGAATCACTTTCAAATGAACAAGTTGAGCCATCGGATTTTCTGCTGTCTCAGGAAAAAGCTTGAGTTTTCGATTATCACCATACTTATTTTTTGAGATCTCCAACCCGAATTCTTCAAGGTCCGGAATTTTTTTGAGGAGTAAATTCTTCAAATGTTCCATCAACTGCTCAAAACGTGGATACATGTGTAGGAATTTTAACTCCAAAGATTTTATCTTGATCCTCTGTTTTGATTCATCAACCATCGACAGAAATGCTTTCCAATCTTCATGACGGAAAGCGTCTGTGTAATCAAAAAACACAACTTCCGGTTTATTTTGTAAGGCAAAACGAGCAAATGGAGGATTTTTAGATTCTTTCATACAAATTAAAAATTCATTTAGACTTGTTTTCCGCTTGTGTGTGTTTGCTCGTTGCTGGAAAAATTGTAAACGTTCAAAGTGAAACGTGATCGTAGCATCAGATCTTGTGGTTAAAATCCCACTTGAAATTTCACTCCATTGACAATTAACGAGACGACAATTAAAAAGACTCCGAGTGTCCACACACTTAAGAATTTGTGTCAACATCTAAGGGGGAAAAGAATAATAATTATTATTGTAGCCAACATGTGTGTAATAGACTCGAACTTTACTTTCATAAATAATTCAATTGAATTTGTGTTTCTTTTGGCTTTCGATTCTCAAGATAACAGTGTGATACAGAAATACTTTTTATTTAATATTTAATATTTTTTACCTCTGGAGGCAAATCATCAATCGAGGCTTCTTTGACACTTGACTCGTCTTTGTTTTGACTAGGACCAACTTTAACTTCCATCCCATTTTTTAAGGATTCATCACATAAAACATCATCCACTAATGTTTCTTTCACAATTACTGAGTCTTGACTTTGACTGCGACTAGCTTCGACTTCCTCACAAGAAACTGATGATTCACTTATGTTCATTTTCGTATTCTGTCCACATCAAAATATTTACAAAAAACTGATTAAAAACTGTTTTTTTGTTATAGTTTTAATTAAATGGGTCAATAATTTTCATTTGTACACACGTAAAATTTTACATGCTCTAAAAATACGTAAATTTGTGTTGTCAACAATAACCGGCTATTGAAATGTGAAGTATGAATAGCTGTTTCGTAATTTGTAATATATTTTATATTTTACACTCACCTTTTGAACTCCCGTTCTCTCCATTTCCACAACAAAAAAGATAATGTCAAGTTTGGAAAATGACGATGGACGATCAACAGAGACCACGAGAAATAACCACAGTCATCAAACTTTTAACTAAACTCTTATCAAAAGCAGTAATAATAATTAATTAATTGACTAAACTCTCGGAATCGTGTCAACTTTGGTCAGAAAAGTCAAATCCGGTTTGAATCCTCTGGGGCCGCTAGCGCTCAAATGACATCTAGAAAATACTCGTGCTTACTCAAGGTGAAAACTCAGGGAAAAATATTTTTACATTTTTTTGTACACACGAGCAGAATAAGCAAGTGGAATACACACAAGCAAAGCCAAAAGAGCACAGCAGTTTGAGTCTCGGCAATACATGATACACAATACACAATACAAAAGCATGAAAAGGAGAGAAAATTCCAACTCGGATGTTCTTTCTGCAGATATCTAGAATCTGCAGTTGGGACTTTCCCTCTTTTCTCCGAATTCATTCACAAGTACAATTTACACGGAGTGTGCGTTCTGAATTCTGCGGCATCAAGTAGATATGCACATATTTGACGAGGATGAACAAGTGTGAATCGGAATCGGAGACAGGAGAAAGAAGACGAGAGACAAAAGCTCAGCGCCTGTCCAAACAGTAAATAAATAATATTACATTTCTAATTCATCCAGAATACCAAGACTTTTCCTTTTGCTCTGGAGATTCAAGTCAAATCGAACACACGAAGAACACATCTAAAATCTATAATCTAGAACGTAAAAAAATAAGTAAACAAATTACAATCAAGTATGTACATTTTGTAAATTTATGATATTCTTTTGCTCCTCTTTTTCTGTAGTAGAAATTTAAAAGTGAAAATTTCAGTTTGAATTTGAAGCAGAGCCGTCAAAATGGTTGCAACTCCTAAAATAAACATGGAACAGAAAAAACCAGGTAATCATTCTTTGATAATTGCTGTAATTTTTGTATGCGAGTGAGATGATTGTCAATTGTCAGTTGTGACATTCATCTGCAAATATCATTCTTCTCATTGCGCTTTTAATGACAACTTGTTTTTTGTCTATAGTTAAAGATTCCACTAAAGTTGACATTGAGACGGTTCCTGTTCCAGCTCCAACTCCAGATCCAAAACCGGATGAGAAAAGTGAAACGGCTTCTGGACTTTCGGATGCTGTCATCAGACAGAAGTTCATCTTGAAAGTTTATGGGACTCTGACGATCCAAATGTTTTTTGTAATTCTTCTAAACGTCAGAGTGTTGTTGTTTATCATGTCCAGAAGGAATTCGGAGTTCGGAGGTACAAAATACAAAATCCATTATGTATGTAGTCATAGCCAACAAAAACACCACTCATAAACTTTTTATTGTGAATTGGTAAAAAATGTCAAAAGTAATACTAAAATGTTGATTTTTACTGTGAATTCATCTGTTGTTTCTTTGTCTCTTCGTTTAACAGGAGCCTTTGTTTTCGTTCTTGTCTTCAGCCCGATTGTCCTGATTCCGTTGACGTTTTACTTCAAGACTTTGAGAAGAAAAATACCAGGGAATTTAATCCTCCTTTTGGTACTCAGTCTGACTGAAGCAGTTGTCCTCGGAACTGCGATAATTAAAGAACAAATGCCTGTAAGCACACCACAGATTTAAAACATTTTTATTTGAAATTTTAATTTGTTACATATCTTCAATTTCATAATATTTTGTATTTTTTATAGGCGCTGATTCTTTTTGCTGGCTTAATTCTGATGGTGACCCTGTCCATAATGATGTTTGCACTCCAGACAAAATTGGAATTTACACGTTTTAGAGGAATTGTCCTAGTGTTTGCAGTGGTGTTTCTGTTGTACGGCTTGTGTTGCAGATTCCTTTTTGAAATGTTTCGAGATGACAGTATCAGCGGTGCAAGTTTTTTTGCTTGTTGTTTCTGTCTCGGTTTGGTCTGTGACACTCAACGGCTCCTCCGGATCCAGGGAACGGATAAATTGACACCCGATGACTACATTTACACAGCTTTTAAGATTCATCTCGGTATTTTTAGAAAAACTTACACACTTTTTCCTTTATGCTTTTTTTGGTACGAAAAGATAATTTTTTTATTATTTTGTATTAGGAGTGAAAGAATAATAAAAAACACGTGTTTTTAATTATTTGTACTTTGTTATTTAGACATGTTCAACATCTTCTTCCTGTACACCTTCGTCCTTGTCACTTACCTCATCCTGGTTTTGGCTGCCATCTTCGTCTCCATTGAATATGT
>JAQGBI010000695.1:0-13464 GCA_034698325.1 Sminthurinus elegans | reverse complement strand
AACGTAAGGTAAAAGTCTACATTTACATCAAAATGTAAGCTCACGTAGAATTTTTCGTTTCATCGGGTTCCCACTTATTATAATTTCAGTGTATATTTAATACCTTTAAAGTATTTACTAATATTATACATAATACCACAGATATATATGATTCTCGTTTGGTAAAATAACACTTAATACTACTATAAAATATTCACTATAAAGTTTAATTTTCTACAAATTGATGATGAGAAATTAAGTTTGTAAATACTTAAGAATCTCGGACTATTGTTTCAGCTATAGATAGAAATGTCTCTACAATATTATCAACTGAAGCCATCGCACCAATCCCTGTGTCACCACACATTAAAGTTTTTTCAATCGGTTTAACATAATGATAACCAAATTCAACTAATGTTTCAACTTGTTTTGTAGTTAATGGATGATTCCACATTTTTGTGTTCACTGCAAAAGAAGATTAATATAATATAATACAAAACTTTGACTAATCATTCATATTTTATGACTTTTTTTAAAAAAAAAGACTAATAGGCTTTTTCTATTCAATTATTAGTATTTAAAATTTTGGTATACTAACTTGCTGGACAAAATATGACTTTTTTATGCTCATCATTCAGGTCCCAAGCACGGAGAACACAAGTAAGTAAATTATCACATATCCCATGAGAAATTTTAGCAAGAGTATTTGCATCAAGTGGTGCAATTATTAATACATCAGCCCATTTTCCTAAATCAATATGTAGTACTGGATCACCTCTACCATTCCAGGTTGACCATTCTTCTTGATCTGTATAAATTCTTGTACTTTTATTTGATGGTAATTGTAAATTTTTGGGACATGTATCTTCTGGTTTAAAAAATTTCAAAGCCTTTTCCGTTGGAATAATTCCAATTTCATTAACTTCTAAATTTGTATGAGACACACCAAGTAATTTTTGAGTCAACTCCGGGATTTTAATTGCTGCAACACTACCTGTCACAGCTATTAAAACATTTATATTTGTTTTTGAACTCATAGAGGAGCTTTCTCCTTCCTTGTCACTCACGATAGAACTCATATTGAAAATATTATGTTTAAAATACTTTCACAAAGAATAAAAGACTGAAAAGTTTTATAATGTTTTAACTGTACACTACGAAAATTCACAAATATACTACTTTGTCAATCATCAATCATATATATTGTTGGCTGTTATATCACACAAGCTTTTTTATCACTAAAAGTTTATCTATATTTTGAAGGCGGTGGCAGATATAATATGTTTTAAAATATTTTATAGTTCTAAAATTTAAAAATTAATTATTGTCTTGATTCTTCTTTTCTTCCTTTTTCTTCTCAGCTAAATCTCCATATCCCAATTCAGTCCAGTCTTGTTTCTCCATCAAATTATTGTCCATTCTACATTCGAAATATTTTTGAGCTTCCAAACGACACTTTTCATTTACACGCTTGTTATCTTTTAAACAGGTCATGTATGAGACCATAAATGTTTTACAAACATTTTCACGATCTAGTCTAAAACTTCCTTTTTCAGGAGGAGTTGCATTAAAAGTTTTTTGACCAAAAGTCATAGAGCTCATTTTGATCAAAAATGTTTTTTTTACTATGAAGATTTTACAAAAACACACACAGCACACAGCTGATTGATTGGTGCGATTTTGGCTTTTAAACAAGGCTACTGTCCTTTTTTACACATTTGTATCATGCAGAATTTATGAAACTATACTGCGTATTACTATTATTATGTATCACTTAATTAAATTTATAAAGATTAAATCACTAATGACAATTTTAAGTTTGATTCAGAAAAACGAGAAAATCGAGAAAATAAATTTTGCCGTATGGCTTAAAATTCGCGGACTAAACCCATAGTGTTATAGCTCAATGAAAAAAATAAAATAAAAAATTTCTTACCATATAACATTTTTCAACGGGAAATTTGTGAAAAATAGATTTCTGAAGTTCCAGGATATCGTAGAGTAGATTTTTCCAATCATTTGACTTCATTGGAGGGTTCCTATATATTATGTGTACAATCAAATAGGTATAAATATGCATGTGCAGTACATAATATATAAATGTACATGATGAATGACAAAAGTGCTTATATGAATATAACGCTACTTACTTTTTATTAGTACCATGACATAGTTGATCAAAAAACAGACCAATTTCTTTCACATCATCAGCCATAAGTTGAATCTCTTTGAGTGAAAATGGTGTGTCATACTTTTCTAACACTTCTACAGCTTTATAATGACTTTCAAGTTCATCAATCGCATCATGAAGTTCAGCAAGTTCTTTATTTGTAGCAGCAGTAATTCCAAATCCTCTATCAGGAAGGCATCCTAAAAGTGCAAGAATGGTTTCTCCTTGTCTAGGACTTTTACATGCGTATATACAATTATATGCTAGTTTCATTAGATCACAGACGTCTGAAATTATGGGATCAGGAATTTCTCGTTTGGATTTCTCAAATATCTATAGAAAAAAAAGCATTGCATAAACATTTATAAAACATTTCACTTAGTATTATCTTTTTTCAAAACCAATGCATAAATTAACCACATGTTTCACAATATGAAAAAAGAATGAAAGATCTTACCTTTAGTGGTAGTTTCAAGTCATTTTGAGACTTGCTACTCAGGTACTGATTCATCAAGAAAAATTTTGAACCGGGCTCCCGTCTTTCACAATGTGCCAAAAATGGGAGAGCATACATTTTAAAATTATTTACAAATGTTTCCTCTGTTGCCTGTGATTAAAACAAAGGTAAAAAACATAATCATAACGATCACAAACTATACATGGTCAAAATAAAACCAACACAAATGTTTACTCATTTTTACAATTTAGCACAGTAGACAAATTATTTTCAAACTTACCGTGGACATTAAAAGCTCTAGCCTTTCAATATTAGATAGTCGTTCAAGTTTCTCTAATGTCATGTCTTCAATTTTCAATTCATAGACTAACACCTCAACAGTCTCTAAATTTTCTACAATGTTGATCATTTTCTATTTTTGAAAAATTAAGTAAATAGAAAATTCATTCATTATGAAAAAAAAACCTTTTTAATAATTCGTTACAAGATGATTACTTATGATACATACACAAACATGTAAAATAGCATATCAATTACCGTGATGTTTCTTTCAACTCCAAGCTTTGCTAATGCCAATGCTAAATTTGTTAGACCTGTTTTAGATTCAATTTCACGAACTCTTTGTTCATACCAATGAAAAATATAATCCGCAGTATGTGTTTCTTGATATGAAATGTTGGCATAAAATGTATTGGGACTTTCAACATTAAATCCATCACTCCAATCTTTTTCTTTAAGTGCTACTTCTTCCCATAGGAAAACTTGTCCATCTGTATTCAGTTCTGGTAAAAACTCTCTATATCAAAAAGAATAAAACAAACATACAAACATTATAATACACCACATATTTAGTAGCTCACATTCTATGTACTTCATACTTGTTTACATTACATGAAGTCGAATTATGTATAATATGATTTAATGCATTAATGGCTTACCTGTAGTTGTATGGAGAAAGTGTTTCTGGGAAATTAGATAGTATTAATAAATAATACGGTTCAATACTCGTCCAATGATTCACCAACATTATTTTTAATCCGTTGATATCACTATTTCTAGCCATGTCAATACAGGATTCTAATACAGTTCTGTTTCTTAACTTTGTATAAACTGTACTATCATAATTAGCTTCAGCTAAATGTGGTCCACCAAGTACCATCTGAAAACAATGAATATTATGCACACAATAGATTAGTTAATTATAAAAGATTCTCTTCTCAACTGGATACTCTTTTTGAATGTTGGTAATTTAATATAGCTACCAAAATATTTTACCAACCTCGTATGTACTGAGCATATCCAAGAAATGTAAAAACTGTTTTCTATATCCAACAAGTCGTTTTACTTCTAAATTATCTCGATCAATTAATGACAAATATTCTGCCTCTGAAATATCTAAATCATCAGCTGCCCAAAGGATAAAACGGCCTTTATCTCTTCCTATAATATAACATTTAGCAAATATCAACAAACATTTTAGTCATAACAAAAACAAAATTTAATAAAGGGCTGTAAAAACACATTTTTCATAAAAACAATTAAATTACCTTGACTTATAGTAACAGCTGCTGTCAAGTCTGTTCCTTTAAGTCCAAATTCTAATAATTGTCGAGCAGCATTAACATCGATTGGAACTCTTTCCAAGCATTCTTGTAATACCCAATTACGTTTTGTAATTTTAGCCTAAAAAATAGAAAATAAATGAAATAAAACACTTTTTATATTATGCACACTTGCAAGTATGAAACTACAAAATCAATTGAAAAAGGTAAACAATAAATGTAACTTACCAAAACATCTTTGATTGTACGACTTGTCACAGGATGTTTTGTCCATCTTCGTTGATATACTAAATCACTATCCAAGTTGTATACTTTGGCTAAATCCAATGCTTCTCCATATTCTTCTGCTTCAATTTTACGATAAAATAATTCTAATGGTGTGATACTTCTAACATTAAAAAGTCTATTCATTTCTATCCAAGTAGGACACTTTCTCTTCCTTTTCCTAGGTGGTCTAAATCTTTCACTATCCGTCATCCAAAAAAGAATTTCTTGATAAAGTGTTGTTAACCAAAAATTGGAAGGGACTAGTTCCATGTCACTTACTGAGGAATCACTTAATTCTTCTCCTTTAATTTTTAAATCACTTTCAAAAGCAAAAAACCCCTTGTGAAAACAAGGAGATACGTATACAGGACTTTCAAAAAGTTCAGGTGAATCACCCAACATATTTTTGGAAGGAACATGATCATTGACTGAACACAAAGAAACACAACCATTGGAGCGTGAAATAATGACATACTAAAAACACAAAATACACAAAAGAAAAATATTTTTTTAATTATTTAAGTATTACTATACTGAAAATGTAGAGAACGCTTTTTACATAGAAAATAAGACAGACAAAAAACAATATAAAAATAAAAAATTACCTCATTATTCCACCAATTGATATCAAATGGATGAAAACGCCATGGATCAATTGGCTTACTACGGGAACGATTAAATGCAACTCTCCAATGATTGTTAAAACGAGAATTTTCTGCATTATATTGAAATTGGGATTTGAGTGGCCAAAACTGATATAATTTTAATGATGGTAAATGCCAAACAGAAATTGTCCCTGTTGTATGAAGTGCAGCAACGAATTTCCCATTTGGTGATAAAGCTGTTCGAAATATTGTATCCTGTTTTCCAAACATGTTAATAAAGCCAAGTTTAATGTTAATTTTTAAAATTTGAGTACACCAAATTCATAAATAAATTAATAATTATTTATCTCATTCAAATACTATAGACATAAAAAATACTTACATCAGAAGACTTGGATGAAGGAGCCAGAGCAGAATATGCCATTTTCCATAAATTTCTAGAATCCATACGAAATTCTTGTTGAGGAACTGTAAATACTATTCTGTAATATGGATGATCATTTATTAAGCGCCAGGCTGTAATTCCTGAAGTTAAATTTTGTTCCTAAATGGTAGAAAATAAAAGAAAATGGGTATGAAATATGAAAAAAGAAGAAATAAATTTGAATTCATATCAAATTCTTTACAAGGTTATACTAAATACATAACATATTATACCTTTGCTTTTGACAATTCATTTCCAACTTGAATAACTCCACAGACCAAGACAATAGAATTTGTACGAGAGAATGTTACTGTGGTAGTCCCTTGTGGATAGTATCTTCGGAAGGAGGCTTCATGATGTAATTCCATTGTATCAGCATTTGTTTGACGAAAACTTTTTACAATACCTTTTCTATCTACAGTTATTAGCTCGTTACAACTTTATGAAAAAAACAAACATCATTATTCATTATTTGAAAGTTAGATAATAATGATAGTTGCTATATCTTTTCTAAAAAGAATTTTACTTACTTTGGTAATTTTTTGACACGTTCTTCAATAAAAAATAGACCACTTAACATATGATCAATAGAAAATGATGAAAAAGTATCTTCAACAACTTGATTTGGGAAAAGCTTTACAAAAAATAGTTGAGTAGCCATAATATCAAAAAATAGAATTTGTCCATTAGTTAAGGATACGGCTAGTAAAGTGCCCTCATAATTCCATACCATACATCGGAAATTGGGATACAAATCTTTGACAACTATATAATTATCACAAGAAAAATAACATAACAAATCCATAATCAATACAAGATACACACGGATTAAGCAATAATAAAAACAAAGTATTTGATACGTACCATTATTTTTCCCAATAGGAGAACTAAAATTATCTCTATCTGATCTTGTTTCTAAGCTTGTACTGCCCAATATAGCAACAACCCTTCCATCATTAGTTGTTGCATATTTCCATGAAGGACCCAAAGACAACAACCTGTTTAAATATCATTCATTTGTTGTATACAATAATAGTGAAGTGATTAAAAGTGAAATTTAGATTTTAATTTATAGGTTTTTTTTTGTAGGATTTTACCAAGCAACAGTATCATGTACTGAAGTTCCTCTTCTTATAAATGAAGCTGGATTAACCCTCGAGATCACACTCGTACTCTTCTCAGGTAAATCCATTAATGGTTTTTGTTCCTTTTTTCATACATAAAGAATTTCATTATTTAATTAATAACACAATAAATGACATGATATAACATGGTTTTCAATGTAACTGTGTTTGTTTATTTACCTCTCGTTCTTCTTTCCATTCTGCATAGCAGATTAACTCGTATAGAATTGAACCTTTAAACTCTTCTGTCATTTTGATCTGATCCTATTATACTTATTCGTTTCCATACAAAAGGAATGTACACAATCTGGTAATATTACCGTATAAAAATCACTATCTCTCACTCTCTCAACATATCTAATAGAAATATATTAATCACAATTAAAAAAGTATCAACTGTCAGCTGGTCCAACGTAGAAAAATTTTTGGCCAAAAAATGTGTGCGAAAATTTTGAATTTGAATTCATCCCGGCTCTATCAAGGATGAAGACTGTTCAGCCAGTTTTCATGCTATTTTCCTCTTAAACTTTTTATATATATATGTGTGTGTAGTGTACAGTCGAAAAAAGAAAGGACTCACTAAAGTTGCTTCTAAAATGTACAAAAGGAAATACATTTTATTTCCTGGATGTGAAATTTGTCAACAGTTTCTTTCACAAGTGTTATGATGATGATGTCTCCTTTCATACAAAATCCTCTGAGATAAAAACGAGACAGAGAGAGAGAGTTCAAAATAAATGTTTACTGAAAATGTACCTAAAATTCATTCGGTACACAAGATTGTTTTGGGAATTGCATGTGGGATCCTCTCTCCTCTCTGTACTTTGTCAGGGTGCATATTATGTAACACAATTTTCCGTAACATGTACATCAAAGTGTGTACTCTCCACACATTATTACAGACTTTACAAATTTCATGTCATCCTTTTCATTTGTAAGTGGCAAATCTCACACGTATTGGAATTTCTTATTCCATTTGAATTTAAAAACTGTATGTATTGTGTGTACTATACTATACGCACATGATGGACTCACATGCGTACATAGAGAAAGGGTGAAAAATAAACTACTGAGGTCGCATCTTTCAAGCTGAATATATTTTACTTTTTATTATATCCGTAGTGTTTTATCATGAATAAGATACATGAGCAAGAGCATGACATTGAATGTGTTAGTGTTGTGTACGTTGCATTTTATTTGCATTTTTTGAAGGTGCACCTCTATTACATCATTCATACAACATACAATTTTAATTATTATGCATGCAATTCTATAGTCGATCCAGGACATTCATAATATTTTACGACTCTATATTAAAGTTTAAAAAAGAACAAGAACCAACTCTCTTGATTCGTATGTAAATGATACAAATAAAATTCAAAAATGAAGAATCAAACATGCAAATCTAACTTTCCAGACGATGTTACATTTGCAATCCCAACTTTCCCCTCTCGTCACTCTCTTTTTCAGCTTCTGATTTCTAATGCCTTTGAAACAGTCATTCTGATGTGTGTAACACGTATTTATGAGTAGGAATCTTCAAAGAGAAAGCAGACGAGAAACTCATGTCCATATATTGCCTATGTACCTAAATTCATATAGTGTCTATGGTGGTACAAATGCACTCTTGTCGACAGTGACAACTCACTTAATTTTCGACTCCTCTCCCTCTTTTTCTCTCGGATGTCGATTTTTTCTATGGGTTCCTAATTGCTTCCCCTCTTTAATTATATTGGCTTCCATACATTACAACTCTAGTTTGAATGGTGAATGGTGAAATGGTGTGGTCTTTTTTGATACTGTGTTCGGAAAAAAGTGAGAGTTTTTTTAATAAATGCATGTATGTTATGCTTATAGAGTATAGGCCATAGAGTCTCATACTATGCATACTACGCAAAACGAATGTTTCGAGTTTTATTTTACCTTCATTTTTTGATGTTCTAGACCAGTAGTTTCGCTTCCAAAAAGATTGAGGTATCTTTCTTGACTCTTCCAAAAATTAGTTGTTTCATAGACTTTTATACAACTATTTTTTCCCTGTTGTTGTGAATTGTTGTATAAAAGTTATAGATTTCTCTATTTTCTACAATTTGATGATTCATATTTGTAAATATGCATATACACGCATAACGCATACATGATTTTTTACATGATACATAAAAAACGTCCATAATGTTGTTGGCTGAATCATGAAATATGTAAGATGTAAATACTTTTTAAGACTGTAAAATCCAGCCAGGGACTAAAAGTACGTCATGCATAATATTTTTCCTACACACTCCAAGTTATTTCTCACAGTACATTTATCTAGGAGCAAGAACATGTGACATTGTCACAATCATCATCATGTCCCCTTCTCCTCCCTTTCGTATATGTACATTGTAAAGAAGTTTACAAATGCGACCCGAGCCTGGAGAAAACCGAGGAAAAGAAATAACAACAAAAATGATGAGAATGATTAATGATGTGTATCAAACTGCAAACTGCACTGTATGCAGAATGCAGAATGCAACTACTTACAACTTGTAAGTCAAAACAGTTGTTGTTACTCTAGACTCTAGACTGTTCACTGTTCAGTTTTGATCCGGAAGTATTTATTATTTGTCTACGATCATTATGGTTACTTCCCCTTTGCGTAGCTCCTGATACTTTGTTTGTCAAGGAAATAGAATCATGAGATCAATAATCTTATTTGTATCTGAAAATGATGTAATATTCTACAAATACATAACTACACTACACATAATATAAAGAGGAAGTTAAACATCAACAAAAGGTGAATTCAATTTCTTTATCCTTTGTTGAAAAACAACAAAAGTTTCACGTTCTGTCATCTCAATTTTCTCATTTTACTTTTTTCTCATACCAAAAATATCTGACATGTGTAGTACACACTGTGTACAGAATGCAGAAGTATGGATCAAAAACGTGTATTATTAATGCGTTTGAATTTAAAATTCAAACATATATATCTATTTATGTACGTACAAGAATCATCATCATTGTCAAAGATATCTGTAACATCACTCTTCCACTAGAACTGAAAGTTGAGTTTTGAATTTTGAGTCTTGAGTTTCAATAACTGTATGCACAACTTTTGCATTTAGAAATGTTTATGCATTTACATACATACGGATAGATTATTGTCTGGTGTGGTGCATTGTGCATGATACGCTTTGTATTTAAAGGGAAAGGAGTAAGCAGAGAAAAGGATGCCTCAAATTAAACATATGGAAAAGGGCGAAGGGGTGCACAAATAAAACATCATCGTTCTGAATTCTGAATTCATGCATATTTTTATTTGTCTATATACATGAACTTATGTACATCATACTTCAAACTATACGCACAGAACTTGATAGTGTGTGTAGTAAGTACAATAGTGAGAAGTCGTAGCTTTCGTTTTTCTCAAAGAGAAAATTCCCTTTCTGCTCGTAAAAGCATTTTGATATAATAAATATAATATAATATGCTGCATGAATTTTACAGGGTTGAAAAAAGCAAGAGAGAAAGAAAGAAGAGAGAGTAGAAAACTAGACTTGGAAAAGGAGGGAGATGAATAATGGTGAAAGAATAATCCATCTTCATACAGATTATCAAAAATCATATTTCATGCACTTGTGTCTTGTGTCTGTCTATAAGTCTGCATAGATACTTTCTAGTTTCTATGGGATGCAGTTTCCATTCGAATCCACTGCATTGTACTCTGTTTTATTCGTATCGCATGGTGATATGCGCGAGTCTTGAGTATGGAGTATACTTTTATATTTGTATGTATGTTTGGATGGATCTAGGATCTCATTGTCAGTGCTTAGTGCTTTTCACAGTTTTGCTTGCTAGGTTTTTCGGGGGTGTTAAATTCTTCTCCTGGCACATGTTGACACTCCCGAATCTCCGATTGAAAAATACTCGTCTCATTGTTTGCTCTCTCAGCCCTGTCCTATTTTCTAGTTTCTAGTCGTACATTATTGCTGTTCTATGGCTTTTTTCAAGTCATGGGGGAACGTATGAGAAAACTTCGTACATGCATTATATTATTATATGGAAACTTTAAATGTTTTTGGTTCTGTGCATTCTTTTATAGTTCACACATTGATATTAAAAGGTTCTATAACATGTAAAAGATACAATACGTTTCATAGTTACAGTAGCCAAAATGGTACATGTATTTCCTCATCATTTTTGTTAAGTATTTGAGCATTGAAAGTATAAACGCAAAATTTCATGCAGGAATAATATTGCACAAAGTCGTAGTCGTACTACAAAAAGAAAGTGTGTGTATTCAGTATTTAGTATTTAATTACTGGAGAGAGAATAAAGAGTTGTGAATTTGAATACTTTCTAGGGAATTCATTTTCACTTTCATCTTCTCCATCAGGATGGCTGCAGGACGTCAAACGAGTTGGATAAAAAGAACTAGAATGAATGTGAGAGTAACGTGAATCATGAGTTACAGGGATTGTGGATTGTGGTCGGATGAAGTGTGTCGATGGTCTTTTGTGTGCGAGGCATGTACATTATGTACAATGTACAATGTAAAGTCGACTGAAGAGCTTCGATTCAACTTTTCCGGATTACAGTCCTCTCTTTGCTCTTCAGTGTCCACCGCCCAGTTTAATTTATATGTTATGCATCGTGCATATGCAGTTATTCCTAATATATCATGTATTATGTAGAATATGGTTAGCGCATGTCATGTCATAAGTTTTAAACAAACCACTCATTTCTGCATTCAAAAATCAAATGGAGTAGTTAAGACTGAACGGTTTATACTTTATACTTCATACGTGTGTGAAATGCACTTATTTAATATTATGAAGGGTTTGTAGTTTGTAGTCTTCAACTTTGAAATACAATATATTTTACAATGCACAAAACACAATACAAAAGACCACTAATGAAGCACATAATAAATTTTGTACACACACACGAGCCGCACGCTTCCATTTATATATTTGTTCTGGAGCTGGAGCTTGTGTTTGCTCAAGATTTTAATTTTATTATCATCGGAAATAAATTACTCTCCTTTGTTGGTTCATTATTTTCCGCTCGTTGCTGGTTTCTGGTTTCTGACTGAGTTGACGCAAGTTTTACTTTTTATTTTCCGTTGAAGAAGAAGTACAATTTTAAATTTATACACCAGTCTTCTCATGCATTTTATGACTTTTAACAACGAGAATGAAACAAGAATTTTTAAACACTAAAAAAAGTTTTTTTCAGTTTCCAGTTTCCAGTTTCTCTTCATGTCTCGGCGACAAAGTTTACATTAAGAGCAGAGGGGCAAAATTCCAAACATGAAAAGAAAAAAGAGAACAAAAACGTAGGCATGAGTCATTAAAAATATGAAAAATACTTTAGGTAAAGAAAATTGTACATAAATTTATGAAAAACCTAGATACAAAATATTTGTATCGAGAAACTGAAACAAACTATAGACAAAACGTATGCAAAGACCCCTGAAAGAATAAGCATTAGATTTCTTCGGATTTTCCCTGATTTTGGGATATTGTGGAACTGAGATTGTTCATTTATGTTGAGGTAGGAACTGCAGGACACTAATACACTGATATATATTCATTTGTGCTGCAAGTGGAAAATAAGAGATGGAAATGATATTGTAATTCGCTCTCATCGTCATCATGTAATCTGCAGTCAATATCAGAAGACTCAACTACCATCCACTAGATATAACCTACCCTGAGGATAGTGGAGTAAATGTTAGTTATGTTGGCTGTCAAATGGGAAAGTAATGAAAGGGATTGCAGGAGGACTTTCAAAGACCACGAGAGACAGAAAGAGAGAAAAGAGAGAGAGTGACAAGGGTTTGACCATCTCTGTGACAAGTAGATCACTATCTTGACATAACATATTGCTTCATGTACACTTTGGATCAATGGAATGGTCAATTGGTATAGTGTATCTACTATACTTTATACTATACACTTCTAGGTCCTATTTATACCATGCACAACAATGTTTATTTCCAAACACCCAATACTCGATACTCAATGTCACCAGCTCTGTATCACGGTATGCATTTTATACCAAGTTATTCGATATTCGATATCCACATTCAGAGAGGATCAAACTAATAAGAGCGTCAGGGATTTGTTTTTCGGATTTTGGATCCTGGATCCAGCATCCTCAATCCTGAGCTCTTCAGGATTTGATTTGCTGTTTGATGTACAATCAAATACCACTGACAAAGGACCAAAGAAGGAGGAGAAAAAGAAGAAGATGAAACCAAAGCCAAATGAGTTTCTTCCTGTTCTCCGCTCTCTTTATAGTTACATAGATATGTATACTTTGAAATGCTAACGATGTCTCAGTTCAAGAGAGACAGGCATTTATACAGGAAATGAAAAAGCATACTGATTTTCTTTCCCTTAAAGTCAAAACGTAAAGATTGTCGGTTTGCGAGCGTGTGTATATTTTATATTTTATATGTGTATCTTTAAGCATATTCAATGCACTTATGTACTACATATTATACTTTCACCAGTATAGGAAAAATCCTTACGAGTGCTACATAAGCAAAGATGTAGTAAAGATAAGTGTAGCGAAAAATGGAAAGGAGAGGAAAGACAGAAAAACCAAAGGGCACACTAACAAATAATACACAATACACAAAGTGCATAAATAAGAACCAAGAGTAACCAAGAATAAGGGAGAATGAAGAGGGAAAACATGGTACAAAATCCAAGGCAAGAGTGTAGACTGTAGACTGTAGATGAATATCAGCATTTTGTTAGAGAGACAAGTGTACCTCTTATGTATGTGTAAGATTTGGATCAAATCAGAAATTTCGGTTAGAGTGCATCCTTTGGGTACATTTCCCTTTAACATTGTATGCATTTTCCAATACGTCTTCTCATA
>JAQGBI010000694.1:0-13469 GCA_034698325.1 Sminthurinus elegans | reverse complement strand
GAGAAACAAGTTGGAATTGGTCTGATAAATGAATGAGTGAATGAATCAAGTTTTCGCACGAGTGTGGTCTCTCATCATCACTCCACACTCTGCACTCTTCATTCACTCTTGTAATGAAAAGTAATTAAAGTAAGTATCTATAATTATGTGAGACAATGGCCAAGGCTATCAAATGTGAAACAAATTACCCCTACAGACAATGAATAATGAATGCAATATATAACATATACGTAATATGCTTGTACTTTTCAATATGTACTGTGTGTACCTTGTGTCTTTTTACCTCCATAAAGACTTGACTCAATTTAAGTCACAGTCATAAACGGACAATATACATTGTACGTTGTACATTCAGGAATAAATTGTTTCATTTGCTAATGAGTTGTTCATTTACACACACACACACAGACAGAGAGATACAGGTGTATAATAGTGAGAAAATTAAAATCAAAATTTGATGAATGAATTCGGAAACATTCACAACAACTTTCTGATGATCCAGACGATAACAAAGATAAAAATGTTCCTCATTTTTAAGTCAGACAGAAAGTTGTAGATTCGGATCATTTTCTTAAGTGGAAACTTATGTAAACTGAATTAGAATGGAGTAGTGTACTACTATGCAACATTTAACTGTTACAGCATCAAGAATCAAGAGTCAAGAGTCCAGAGGTAGACCGGAAATGACGAGGGTGACTACAAAAGGGGCATGTTTTTAAAAACAAGTGTAAAAGATTATTGATATTTGATAATTTTCCTCTCCTAATTTTTAGCAAGCCAAAATAAATCCATCTTTAACTTTTTGATCTTTTCATTCTCTAATAGAGACATAAAAATTCTTTCCAGTTTTTTGCTTTGGATTTCGCCAGTGTCAGAGCCAGTGCACAGAGACTTCTAAGACAGTGTAACGTAGTAATGGGATGTAATGTGAAAGATGGGAATAAAAAAGAAAGAGAGACGTCGTGTCGTAAGCGGAGAGATAAATTTGAGTTTGTATATACAAAACCAAGGTTTATTATCAAGCAAAAGCCGATTTTATTTCCGGCCTCTTTTTCCAACTTGTCTTGACTTGACTTGACTTGTGGTAAAAATAGCTGTGTGCTCAACAACCGAGAGCCAATTCCTGACTTTTCTTAACTAAAATATACAGAAAGAGAGAGGGAGAGAGAGAGGGAGAGAGAGAGATCTAACCATATGTAGATTCCCAACTTATATAGATCGTTTTTGAGGATGAAATCTCTTCTCTTTATTTTCTCATGTTCCTGCTCATTCCTTGAGACTCGAGTCTCGAGACCATGTGTACAACTATGTATTTACTTGAACCATCTCCTCTTCAACACATTACAACTTTGACTACAAGAATTTTGAACGGCCAGACTTGTTGTGATTATTTCTTTCTTTCTTTTTTACTTTCCTCTCTCTCTTTTTCCATGTACAAGATTCAGCAGTCTGCCGTACAAGTCCACAATTTTTAACAATCCGTTTTATTCTCTCTCTCTCATTTGACATCGTCGTCGTTGTCTTTTTATTCTTCTCCTTCTTCTTTAAATGGATACAACAACACAGATTTTTTCACATGGGAAGTAAAATACTCGTGTTTTTCTTCTACATTCTCTTCTTTTGCACGTTTTGCAGGGCATTTGCAAGTATATAATGTTTTGATACTTTTTTTAGTGATTCGAGTGAAGAGTAAATAGGAGAATAAAAGCTAAAAAGAAATTTCAAATTAACTCAACAAATGAAAAGATAATCATGAGGAGGATCGTATAAAAAATTCACGTAGTTAATTTTAGATGAGAATTTTATTCAAATGCTTTTGTAATTTAAACATCTCAAATCTATTAACTCTGAATAAGTGAGCATTTAAGTCAATTTCAATCATTTTCATTTTATTGTTATACTTGTGCATTTTATTGTGAGTTGTTCTATAGTGTTTGATGTTTGATGTGTCATTCATTCACAATTCACAAGTCTGAAGCTGTCCGTTATTTCAGTTGAAAACTATTTGCGTACTTTTTTTGATTTGATTGTTGTTCTGAATGTTTTTGTCACCTGCCAATTATGTCAATAAATGTAAAAAAAGAAGAAGAATCGTAAAGCTAACAAGATTTTTAATGAATGTCTTTAAAATAGTTGTATATTTATGTATAAAAGGAGGGGAGGAAAACCATTGGGAAAAAGTTCTACCGGTTTGTAATGCTCCAACTCAAATGTTAGTTTCAAGGTTCTTGCACTGCAGATTTGCTTTTCTTATAAAAGACTCTGTTCTTTAAATTCTAGGTCATTTTTCTCTTTTTCAAAGTTTTCCTTCTTCAATCATTTTTGATGCAGTTTAATCATGATTTTTTTTCGGAGCGGAAAGAAAATCCAGTGTTAGTCATAGAAACTTTACGGTATTTGATGATATCATTTTGACCATATGACGGTGGACGGTTGAGGGTTTACGGCGCATTGAATTGAATATGAATTGAATACGAATTGATAAATACATGAATGTCAACATGGAACATGTTCAATGTTCATAGAATCATGGATAAAAAATACTCCTTGTGACGTGGATTTGGTAAATAAAGTACACAATACACAATGTATTTGACTATCGGATATTGTGATTAGGATATTATGATTACACGGTTCTCAATTCTCAATTTATCTGCCTGTGCCTCTCATGCTCATAACAAACAAACAATATTGTATTGGTCTCCTGACTCCTGACCTTCACCACCCAGAACCTAATGCGTCTTACATTCTATAATTTTTGACGGAGCAGTGTGCACCACTTGAATTTTAATTGGGTTTATTTCTATACTCTTTAGATTCTCTAGACCTAATAAAAATGCATTGTAATTGGTAATAATTGATAATTTTCCCATTTATGATATGATTAAACATTTACTTTTTAGTAATTTAATAATATAACCACATGATAAGTGATAAAAAGATCCTCTGATTAAGATTTTCCATGCATTTTTCTTGGAACAATCTTTTGCACGTTAAATGCACACATGCCTGCAATCTGCAGTTTTTACCGCATGGTGGATGTGAAATTCATTCCAATTCATAAGCTTTCACAGAATATGAGTGTGTCACAGAATATTTCTGCTCGTGTCATGTGTTTATAGTGTATATTACACTCGTGATTGTAATTGTAAATGCAAGTGTTATTATCCCATGGTATTACGATTGCGATTACCTAGGAAAGGAGCAGCAGCATCAGCAGTAGAGCAGAATGGAATGAAAGTATTATGCAGCATGCCCATCTAGTTACTTGACTCAAGCAAATTCAATAAGCTAGAATCCAGAATACAATAGCCGTGGTTTAAGTGTTAAGGTTACTTATCGTCAGATTGGTTTTTAATGCCTGTTTGGCCGTTGAGTTGAGATAAATCGTCATTTAAGTGTGTATGCCGTGTACATCCAATCTCTCTCTTTTCTCTCTCTTTTCTCTGGTTCGTCTGGTTGACTCGACTCGACTTGACTTGACTGCAGTGGAAGTGGAATTGGAATAGTTGACTGTAGTCCTCGTTCATTTGGATGTGAATGTTGAGAGGAGGAATAACCCCATGAATTATTTAAATCTCTTTGATGTTTATGTCATATAAAGCAAGACTTTAGTTGCAGTTTTATTTTTATTGTCATCGTTTAGTTTTTCTCTAATTATTATTGTCCTTGTCCTTGCTGTTGTCGTCGTCGTCGTTGGGCTTGGAGCTTGAAGATTGGAGACGGGCGTACGAACGTACGAAGGAGCAAGAACGGGAGGGCAGTGAGCAACTGAGCTTTTAGCAGAGATAAAAAAGCTGTCGGTATTTATGGGGAATAGATAACTTCGTCGTCTTGATATCCATGATCCGTTTCCTATCTCCTGCTCTCCTCAGTATTTGAATCTACACATTTTGTGGATATACAAATATTTGTAATGTGTTTGATAATTGAAGACGGACTGTGGTATATTCTGTATTTTGTATTCATTTGGCTCCACATGAGAAAAGGTGGAGAATGAAGTATATACTTGCTAAAAGTAATGTAATGTATAAACTGCACGGAGCATGATTTGGTTCGTGTGTACTTTTCTTCTCCTTTGCACCTTGTCCGTTTTTTTCCTTTTTACAAGTTTAAGGCGGGCTTGACGTTTAGCGTTTGGCGCATTCTGTATTCTCTTTTGTATTATGTATTGTGTATTGTGTGCAGAGTAAGTGACCGTGAGATTTATGGTTTTGATTTGAATTGAATTCGATTTGAAGAGAAAGAATGAGACACACACACAAACACACACAAGTCAAAGACAGAAACACAGAAACAGAGAAAGAGAATGGAGTTTGAGCATGTTTTTCTCAGTCCAATGCCAATAATTCACAGCAGTAGCGTCTAGATCCATCCACATTTTTTTTATAAGGCAGTCTCCCAGTCGTTGGTTTCTTTCTCGTGAGTCCAAGTCCAAGAGAGAAGAGAGTGGAGGATGAGTATGCGTAAGAGTGTTATTATTCTTGTTGTTGCTGTTCAAAAGGATATTATATTATATTAAGTGAATGTTTGACGATTAGCTATGACTAAATGACTTTTTACTACTCGTACCATTATCCACATTACGACCACCATCAGCACAAAAGGACGAGGAGTAAATACTCTTCTTCTTCTTATACTCAGCATTCAGTACTCAGCACGGAGAAAAACTGCGAGTGGTTCTATATGTTGTATCCTAACAGAAAGAGATGAGCAAAAAATGAGGACGTATGAAGCATGAAGCTTGTTTGGTAGCTCGCATGCACTCATTACACACCTGTATTGTACACTTTAATATACTGCCTAGTCTATTGGCTGGCTGTGTCCAGGCAAAAGATGCATACACACATGACGCGTAGGAACTTAAAGCGGGATGCTTACGTATTATATAATGTGTATGATTGTGTACATGTGTAATGAGTATGCATGTTGTATGAGGTAGGGATAAATAAATTAGATGGATGGATGAAGCTATGTGGATGCACGACATGATGGAGGATAATAGATAATAGAGGATACTTGTACCAGACCAGACCAGAGTACATACTACATATTAGTTAGTACTCATGTATAATCATTAGCAATGTGATGTTATGATAAACGTTTATTGAATTGAATAGCCTTTAATGTTCTCCTCAGCATTCAGCATACAGACTTACATGTTACATGCACTTTCATGCAAGTGTGTGGAGTTTGGAGTGTGGAACTCTTTTCAGCTCGGCTCGGTGAAGCGAAATTTATAGGGAATGGCGCCGTTACGCTGGAATACATATCACATATTACACATACGCTTGTAAGATTGTTTAATGTTTATGTATGCATATATTCCACATGACAATAGAAAATAGAAACACAAATAAAATCTTGAACCCTAATACTAATAATAATAGCTAATAGCTAATATATTAACCATTTTACTCTGCATACATTACATACGGAACTATGCATACTTGATGATTGTACAATTTACAATTTACAATCATTAGTTCATTAAGAAGTCATTTCCATATAGATTTCTTCTTTGTGTACCTCTGTCAGATTAAAGGTGTTTGCCGGGGATGCTTATGCATAAATACTAAATACTACACAACATACAAGATTCGGCTCATTATTCCCTTGCTCAAGCTCCGTGTGAATATCATTATGCATGTTACACATGATATTATACACACATGTGAGATGAGATGAGATGGAAGATGGAATGAGTTTATTATTATTATTTATTATTTATTTACTTTACCTTCAATCTTCAACGTTTAACGTTCAAGATTCAATCGTCCACTATGAGTATTTGTACAACTAAAATGGCAGAATACTTTTATAATAATTCTCTTTAAGGCATAGTTTTAGAATGTATTTATTTATCATATTTAAGGAGGTACTCTACACTCGAAAAAATTGAGAATTGGAGCTGATTGCACAGTCCACAGAGAATTATAGAGTTACAAGCCTCACGTCAAAATGGAGTTAATCTGTATTTTTTGGCTGTTTTTGTACTGTATATTTTCTGTACCCAAGAGGGACAAGGAAAAAAGGAATTGATTTTATTGATGACAGATGACAGACAGTGGACGATGGACAGGGGCAGAGACAGAGACAAGATAGAGACAAAAAGGATAAAAAGAGTAGAGTAGACAAACACCTGAGCGCTTAAAAGTGTTACAGGTTAAACAAAACAAAGTAGTGGCTTCAAGTTGTTTTTGACTTTTTTGGATTAGATTTCATTTGCTCCTTTCCTCGTGGCTCCTCTTCCATTTAGGCCGTACATTGTAAATAAATAAATATATTTTGTGTAATAAGTAATAATGTAAGTTGCATGTTAGACTTGAGACTTTTGAGACTTGAGACTTTTGAGTGTCGTACTTATAAAGGTGCAGACTAGAGTCTTGAGTCTTGAGTCTCGAGTCAAAATGGAGATAAATAAGGTAGAGAATCTGGTGAATAGTAAAAGTAGTAGTTGTTTTGAGGATTGAGAATTGGGATAAACGTCACTCTATAAAATCCATATTGATTAGATTCCATTCAAGACTAATGATAACATCGTCATCGTCATTATTGTCATTGTCATAAATGTAACACTATACATTAGACATATTTCAAGTTTCAAGTAGAAACAAGGTAAAAAGTACTTAGAAACTGTCACAAGGAAATATCTTTTTTTTGAATATGGTTCCGTGTTTTATTATTTATTATGTCTAAAATCTTAAGTGCTGACAAATGCATGTTGTAGCGTTACAATTTACAAACATTTGACATTGAAAATACTGACTGTGATTGTGACCATTGACACTTGCGGTATTGTTAATATAGACCAGTGTCCAATGTACAACCTCCAGTCCAATGTACAACCTCCAGTCTGAAACTACAAAACACAACATTTTCCTATAAAATATGAACGTATAAAAATCAAAAATCAAAAATCATTTTCTTTTTGGGTATTTTATTGAATTATTCTTGGAAAATTCACAAGGAAAAGGACAAACCAAACCAAATCAATCCAACACTGGAATGGAATTTTTAATTTTACAAAGGAAAATATAAAAGTGGGTAAACCCCATTTGCAATTAAAAGAGGAAATTATTGAATAATAAAAGTAAAAAATAAAGACAGAAAATGCTTAATGTTTGTTTGCATAAAAAGTATTAGGGGGAATTTGAAATAAAAAATAAGGATTCATGTCATCAAGTAACAAGTCAAAAGTACCTACCGCGACTCAAGACTCAAGAATCCCGAATCTAGAATCCAGAATCAAGATGCTCAATCCCCACTGTCACTGTCACAAGTGAAATTTGAGTGGATGTGTGTACTTTCCCGAGGTTTTTGCTCATTCCCAAAGTCATAATAAGTTGTCTGGATGTTGTTGAGATGATGAGCCTCCGCTCCTCTATTCTCTCTTCTACATTTTGTACACAGATAAAGGTCGAGTTCCACCTCCTTTTGTCTCTGCTCTCAACTCCAATTCAATACAGCAGTAAGCATGTATCTTCATCTAAATACTAAATAATGATATTTCGGTTTCGGTGCGTGTTGTAGTGTTGTGTGTGTCTTTTTGTCTCATGGAAAATGGAAAATGTTTGTTGTCATTATATTTTGCCACCAGGAAAGCCGATCTACATACTTGTAATTTGTAAAGTAGAAACGGGATAAAAAAAACAGAACAGAAAAGAGTTGCAGTCACATTTATACACATTTTTACATACTTACGTACTTTCTTGCATTGTACATGCGATATGTTCTCATAGTTGATATCTTTGGATGCCAACATATTTTTTTGTCTCGGCTTATAAGCTGTACATGAAATGCATACAATGTTGCTCGTACGGGATATGGGAATTTGGAGTGTGTATACTGTATACATACTAGTTTAGATTTTAGATGGAAAACACACGGAGTTTTTCCATTGGGGAGGAAACCGAAAAAAAGAAAAAGAAATAAAGAAAAGGGTAGTTGCTCTAAAAAAGTATGAGGTAGAACAAGATGCATCTAAAGAAAGAAGGGAAGAAGGGGAAAAAAGGAAGGAAGGAAAAGAGATTGAGATGGAGAGAGGAAGCAGCATGTGGATTGTGGATGTGTGTAGTGTGTACGGTTGCTCCCGCTTCTACTTGTATTTGTGAATCCGGTCGGGGTTTGAGTAAATGTTTCGGTTTATTTGCATTTCTCGCTCTACGTTTATGCCTGCTCATGTGATTAATTATATACACTTGTAGACGATTCATGCTTCATTTGGATGAGGAGAGAAGAGCCCATATTTTAGCCAGTTGGCTCTTTCACTGCTTCACTGTGAGCCTCTTTGGTTGTTTGGCTGTTTGGTTTCGTTTATTGGCCTCCAATCTCAAGTCTCAAGTCTTCTTCAATCTCCAAAACTCGGAACGTTACATAATTTTCTTTCTTGCCCTCTTCCGTCTTCATCAACATCTTTTTCTTCTTCTTGTGCTTTGCTTGGATTTGGATTTGTATATACTACACTATGATAAATATGATGAAACTTGCCTTGAGTAGATGAGTAGACTTGGTGTTTTGTTGAGCACGTACTCTGGAAAATATCTGTGTACAAATGCTTGTACAATATACAGTGTACAGATTTATAAAATAAAATAGATACTTTGAGAATATTATCGTTTAAGGTTAAATGTTGGCTGTTAGATTCTGTACATTCTTCTCCTGTGCAGGATTTTGTACAGGAGAAAAGCACAAAGTACATTGTATATTGTATATAATATATATTGGATATTGTTTAATATTCCTTTGGCCATGTTGTAAAAATGGGAGGAAAATGCGATAGATAGATGGATAAAGGGAATAGAAAGAGTCACGAAAGGAAAGATTAAAGTTAAACAAAAAGAATGAGAAGGAGAAGAAGAAGGAGAAAAGAAAAAAGAAGAGCTTGAAGCGGTCTCCATAAAATTCCAGGGAGTTTAATGTGTTTGAAATAGACAAGTCTTGTGATAAAATTGTATGGAGTTTGGAGTATGGAGAGTAGATGTGAAAATGTGTAGGCAGTTTTACCCTGTCCAATAAATATATTATACACACATAGACTTATTTTCTGTTTACCCTCAGCTGTTCAAATTGGTTGGCTCTTGACTGTTGGTTCTTGGCTGGTTGTATGTGCAATGTGCAAGTAAATATTTATGTGTGTATGAAACTAGCAGTGGATATTTATTGTATTGGCTCGGCCTGTTGGCATTATGTCGCGAATTCAATTTGATGATTAGATCTAATTGAAAACTAAGAGGAGTCTCATAACTCTCTTCTCTTTTTGTTTGTTTGTTTCTTTCTTTGGTTGTTCATTGGATTTTCATTTGGCATTTGGATTTAGATTTAGATTTCAGATTCAGATTTTGATTCCAATGTTTGTTTTACATAAATGTGTAAATGATGGATCATGAATCCGTCCGTTATCCTTGTGGTATGTAAACAAAAGGAAACTTTTGTATCATCAACTGATGGCATAATAGTAAAAAAATAAAGTGAAAAATTCTAAATATCCAACAAAATACAAACTACAAAGTACAAAATACAAAATACCTTGTCTTTAAGCTTTTTTATCTTAAACTTTCCTCTCGGGTTTACTTTATGCTGTATAACGTGGATAAATAAATCTGCAGAGAAAGGCAAAGGCAGGTAAAGAAAGAAGAAAGAAAGAAAGAAAGAGAACAAGTAGAACAAGTGACGATAACATAATGATGGCAACAAGGATATATTTTCAATAATAATCATGATGATGATGATGCGTAATGTATGAATTTTTCCACGCTCTCCTCGTCTTGATTCTTGTTGGGATTGTTTGTGTATTTTTGTGAGGAATGGGAGGATGAGGAGAGAATGGCTTTGGTGATGATTCATTATGTAAAAATATACAATATACACACAAAATGTACAGTAAATATTATACAATGTTGTACAATGTGGCGCAAAGTGCTTGATTTTTATGAGTCTCGGTTTGCCCGTGCCCGTGCTTCCTTACGGAGTGCGAGTGTCGCATTTCGGTAATTTGTTCATGATGAATGGTAAACAAATTCCTAGGTTTTTGTGGGGGCTACACAAGAACCACCCGTTTTATTCCACATTTCTCATTCCTCTGCATAAAAATCTGCAGATCCGTACTCTTCTTCTTTTCTTTTACTTTCTTCATCTTCATCTTAATCGTTATACTTTATTAGTTTTTTCTCTTGTTCAATTATTCGGTCGTCTCTCTAAATTGAGGATGTTTAATGTTTATGTTTTGTATGTTGTTTAGTATAAATAAAGAATGTGCATATATATGTATATACAATTTTCCCTGTTGTTTTAGTAGTCATTTTAAAACCTCAGGATTGGATCAATCGTATTCATCTGATTAATTTGTGAGGTTGGTTTTTCGGGGGATTTTATTGAGCTTACCTTGTCATTTGGATTTTAGACGGGGATAATAGAATTGTATTCATGCGTGTTTTCTTATATATTTTGTACTTTGTATTTTGATATTTTTATAAGAAGTTGAAGTGGAAAAGCCAAGTTGACACATTTGGTTTACAACCCATACACATTTTTATATTGGTCTCCACGGACTCTCTCCTGCTTCTCTTTCATACACTGTACAGTGTACACCATACATTTATTTGACATGTGACTCGTGATTGATATTCTATAGTCTGAATTTCGTAGTGATTAGAGTACACTTTAACTTGAACTGACAGTAAATGTACTTGCGATGCAAACGCTTTTTTAATATAGAGATTGTTCCATATTCCATTTTCTAGCATTAGTTCAAAGAATGAACCAAGGACTGTTGAAAAAATGTTTGAAGCCATGAGCCAGTTTGTGCAATGGCAGGAAAAAGTAATAATAGAGGATAGAGGTCTATTCGTATTTCGTATTTCGTATATAATGGTATTGGCGGATTGTGGTTTGGTTGCGGGGTGAAAAGTGAAAAGTCAATAGTCAATATGATTGCGGATTTGATAAAGACATGTGAGGAAGGATGAATTAAACCTGTATCAAGAAGTAGGTGTCTCCTCTTTTCCTACTGCCAACAACCAAACAACCAACATGATGAAGTATTATTTCCAATAATTTATTTTGTGGAGCAAGCGTGTACAAAGATACACAGAAACGTCTGAAATAATAATGTCATGTCAGGACCTTTAGAAGAAAAGAGTAGAGAATGGAAATGAAAATGAAACCAAGTTTTCTTCACTCCATATTTTCCTGTTCATTTGCGAAAGGGGATTAAATTCGGTGACTTTTTCTGTAAACAATTTTTTTCCCCGTCTTCATCTTCCTTGTTTCAATTCCAAAAAATCAAGTCCAATGTACTACATAGAATAGAAAAAGTCTAATGTTGTTGCGAAATGCGAATTAGGAATTAGGAATCATCGGGAATGTGATATACATGTGGATTCAGTGTATTTAAATTGGAATATAAATATTATTGGCGTGCCCTCTCCCTCGGGATTTTCCCTGTACAAGACGCTTTTGGTTTGCCTTTCCGTTTTGATGCTGTAAGTTTGCATTCGTACATCAGAGCAGTTTTGGTTGTGTAAAAATGTAAAAATGTCGTGGAACATGTTTTTGTTGTACTTGTAGATTGTAGATTGTAGATATTTGTGTACATTTTCTAATTTCGTTTCCTCTCTCTTTCACTCTTTGCTTTTGGTTGTATGTTAGGCCATCTGAACAGTGTTGAAAGAATGTGTAAAATGGGGATCGAAACAGATTTAAAGTTGTAGTACACTTGAAAATTACGTGTGTACTTGCCGTTCTCTCATCTCTTTTCCTCCTTCACCATTCTCTATTGACTATTGACTACCGAGATATAGCTAATATATAATGTTTCTTGATTTCTTGATATTTTCTCTCAATATTCTCTCTCCATCCTCCGGCATCCGGCGAAGTTGGTAGAGTTTTCCCCATGGAAATGAAATGAAGTGAACGAGTGACACATGAATATATAGGTAGAGATGTCTCTCTCTCTCTCTCTCTTTGCTCCGTAGCATAAAAAATAGAGAATGTTTTCAGAGTGTGCATATGTACTAATATTATTATGTGTTTTCTCGAGACTCGAGACTTGTGGATTCTGGATTGTGAGTGAGTTTGTCTTCCTCGTCTTAGTTGATTTGATATACAAGTTGGAATTGGAGATAGTGAAACTTTTCGAGCTATTGTACATATTTGAGATATGCATTAGGGAGTTGAGTTGGTGTTGGTTGGTTGGTTGAGTCATTTTATCGTTTTTCATCCGCAATAAAGCAAAGTATTGATCAAGTTCGATTTATGTTCTTCTTGGTGACAGTAACGATGAGACAGGTAGGCAGTTTGGTAACTGGCAACAGTCGCAGTATTTCCTAGCCCTATTCCTTCATTTCTTTGCTCCTTTCTTATTCATTCGGCAATGTGTCGACTGTCTAATATCTAATGTCGACGTCGTCGTCGTCTACTAATAAATACTTGTGGATATGTATTCTTTCCACTGCCTACTCTTTTTCCCTTTCCTCCTCCTCCTCGTCCTCCGTCGTTCGTCGTTCGCTTCGGCTCTAACTATTGCTCCTGCTTCTGGGCATATGTAAAAGAGTGCCGGAGTTTCTTCTCTCTCTTTTTTTTGCGCTCCACATAAAAGTCTTTATTGCATTTATGTATGTGTGGAGTATGGAAGGAGGAAGGAGGGACGAGTTTGTTATTGTACAGTTTGAATATCTTGAATCTTGAATAGTTGTACATGTACATGTACATAGTACATAGTACTCGTGTAGTAGGAAAAAGTTAAAAGCAATGAAAAATCTATATGTGCATAAATGATGAGATTTTATTGCTACAATTGTTTGCAAGGCTGCCATGTCATTCCATACCATTCCTCTCTTTTCATTTCATTGGCGGGGTGACACGAGCATCACAAAACACAGGACGGATCCTTTCATTTCTCTTTTCTTTTCAATCCTCCAATTTCAATTTACATGATATGTGTGCTATGCATACTTGGATATTTTTATGCGGAGCATCAATGTATGTGCGCGCACAAGCTCATGTGTATTATGACAATACATGACAGATTTGAGACTTGACACCAAAGAATAGCGAACCAAGTACACGTATATTAAAATATGACACGATGATATTACACTCTACACTTGTAGTATGTAGTAGTAGATAGTAGTAGAAAACAAGACGATGACATATCGACAGAGAATAATTGCTTATTCTCAAATTCAACAAATATATTGATTTCTATTGATATGGAGCGGGTGCCAAATTTATAAACTTGCTCTAAATTTTATGTAATCATGTGATTTTGTATTTTTATTGGGAATTGTAATCTAATCATCCTTCTTTTTGTCTATTTGATATTTCAGGTAAGTGACGACTTTTGGATTTGTTTTGTTCTTCTAATATCACCATGTACAATATGTAAATTGCACATTGTACATTGTACATTCTCTATCATCATCATCATTCCACATTCCGTATACTTGAGTATGAACAAAGTTGACAAC
>JAQGBI010000693.1:0-13470 GCA_034698325.1 Sminthurinus elegans | reverse complement strand
CTACCAAAATTTGTCACGTGCAGATTTGCCCCCTACCCCTCTTGTGTCACAAATTGTCACAATTTTTTTATCCCCCTACCCCCCATTGTCACATTTTGTCATAAATTTTGTGACTTCCCCCTCCCCATAAGACCGTGACGTCTTCAAAATATCATGCCTTACAAACTGCAATGTCGTACAACGTACGTCCAAAAGTAACGCTGGATCTATGTATAGTTCTCTCATTTTTTGCAGCTCTTTTAACTCAAGCGGCGCCAAAGTCTTCTCTAGTTCAGTTGAGTTACTGGAAGGTTCTGGATGAGTCAACGGTGTCCAGGAGTCATCACTACAATTACTACTACACAAATGAGGAAATCCACATTCAGTGCTCTTTTCAGAAATTCTTTTTCAAGGCTCATACACTCTCAATCACGGGTAGAACCAGGAAAAATCGTACAATTTTTATTGGTGAGAAATCAGAAGAATTTGAAAATAACATATCATATTTTTTTACCTTTCGAATTAAAATAAAAATACTTTTTTTTCGAAATTTGCAGATCCGGATCTATTTGCTATTGATCGAAATGAGGATGTTGATGTGGATCTCATTCAAATAGAAATCATCAGATTTCGTATTCCCGCGGATTTAATCAGTATTTCATGTTCTGCCGAATGGGGAAATTCAACGGAACGACTGGAGGAAACGATTCCCCTTAAATCTGTTGATCCTCCAAGTGTACTTTCTGCAATGGGTAGTGACGGAATACCAGTTGAGGTGACTCAAAAACTAGGGTGTGATCTCAAAGGGACACGTCAAGATATCGAATGGACCAAGAGACAAATCTGGGTATTAAAAATACTTGAATCATTTTTCTACACATTAGATTTCATCATAAAATTTTAATGCAAAAATTTATAAATTATAAATGCACTGTTTTTTTTCTTTTAGGATATTCATGGATGGTCTCGCGGGAATTCCATCAACTCAATGCTAGAATTCCTCCTATTTGAACAAGTTGCGGATTATAACTACGAGTGTGAGCCGATAACTTCAGAAAATGACACCAGCAGTATTCATGGAGTACCTTTTCATTACATCGTTGACTTTGGTACACACAAAAACTTCGTTTTATAGCTTTTAATAAATCTATAATATCTATGCAACAAAATACAGTTTACAATTATTTTGGAGCATCCATGATTTTTTTTTATTACAGTGCCATCTCCAGCCAAAATTGAGAAAAGCTCCGAAACAACTGTTGACAGTAATGGGGAAAATGTGATTATGCTCCAATTGGATGCATCGAATGAACAGACGGAGAATATTGTCCATCTTAGATGTCGCTACAGCGGAGAACCAAAACCATATGTCAAATGGCTGGAAAATGGTGAGGTGAGAAAAGCCGAGTTTTTACCCAGAATAATTTTGAAATTTTAAACATCTAGTGATTTTGAATTTGGGGTATTTTATAATTCAGGAAATTTATTACACTTTGGGTAAATCCATTGGAAATCAAGTTGAAGAGTCTGTTTTTCAATTTACATGGAGCAATTTCAACCAAAGCAGTCCACCAAATTACACATGCATCGTTCAAAATCATTTAGGAAGCGACCAACTCCACTTTATTATCAATAGTAAAAAATTCTAATTTCAAATTCAAATCATATTTTACAATAATTATGCTGTGATTCTAGATTCAAAGTTGTGCAAGCAAAAATTTTACAAAATGACTGAAAAATTCCTTTCCCTCTCCACAGTTTCTACATCTAGATCTGGAGGGAGTTTCTCGGAAGTCAACATGCCGCTACTCTACTTCTTTGGAATCATGGGTCTGATGGCGTTCCTCATGAATTTGTGTATTATCTTGGTGCTTGTTTTCATTTGGTGGAGAAAAAGGAGACAACATAATTCTCGCCAATGGACGAGGTGAAAAAATTGCAAGAGATATATAAAATAAACTTTCTACAAATTTTAAAATTTATCCAGTGTAGTTATTTAGTATTTAATCATAATATATTATGTAAATATCAAATAATGATCTTTTCCTTCTTTTTAGGAGTGATTCTATCCCAAAAAATGTAAATTCCTACGGTAGAAGTACACTGGAAAGTTCTTTATCATATTTAGAATTAAGATTTCAACAACCTTCAGACTAAGTTTTCAAAAAACTTTTTTTTAACTTTTTACATGCAACATTTGAAAATAAAAAATATTATTATAAATACTCATGTAAAGTGAACTTGATTCTTGATTGTTCTACAAAAAAATAATAGTAGTAACAGACAAAAGATAACAATAATTTATTAACAGAATAAATCAACAGTATTTTGAACAGTGTTGTACTGCAAATGTCAAAAAAAGGTACAACAAAACAATAGTTTAAACTTTTTCTACTACTAAATAATTAATAAAAGTCACAACTCCACCGCAGACGATGAAATGGTTCCTTTCCATTCACATGACTCGTCCGCATGTGTTGAACTAAGGGTGTTTGTTGACTGCATGAAAATTCACACAGTCCACATTTATACCTCACAATTTTATGACTACTCACAATATGATCCTTGTATTCAATTTGTTTCATGGTGGTAAAATCACAGGCGGAACAGCACAACATCTGTGGAGACAAATCTGGAGAATCTGAAGAATCTGGAGGCTCACTTTTAATTGTAATGTCGGATTCTGTACTGCTACAAGTTTCTTCATTGTCATGATAATTTTGCATAGGATCTTGATCCCGATCTTGATGATGATGATGATATAAATGATTGTGATGATTTTCCGTGGCTTCGTCATAATTATCAAAGTTGATGGCTTTTGGTGGTTCAATAAATGTGTCCATCATTCTGTATTTTTCTTCAAAACGGTGGTCAAAATGCTGCAACAAAGGGATTGTTGTTGTTGCTGGAGGTGTGACGGGTTGGTTCAAATATTTGACCATGGCTTTGTCCAATTTCTGCTGATATTCACATGTGGAACACTTGCCATTTCGACTGTGATGTCCTTCATGAGTTTTGAGATGTTGATTTAGTAACTTTTTTGTCCTTGCTGTAAAACTACATCCTGCGTATTGACAACCCCACAATCGAGAGCAACGTTTTGAAGGGGAACTGGATACTGAAATTATGTCTGGAGGACCAATTCCATCATTTAATCCCAGTCCCTTGAACTTATGAATATGATTTTCACCATCTCTACTAGCATTTTTGTTGTAGTTGTTGGCGTGTTTTCTGAGGTGAAGGCGGAGACTGGATTGCCAGCCAAATTCCTTCCCACACACCAAACACAGCCAATTCTTCTTCAATGAACCTCTTGGGCAGCGTGGTTCACGTGGCAGCTTATTTTGAGGACAAGAGGAAAGTCTGGATAGAAAAATTGAACTCGAAATAGAATTCCGATCCTTATCCTTGTCCCGATCTTTATTTACATTCGACTCGGGATCTGGATCTGGATGTGCTTGTGGATGTTGGTAATTATTGTAGTAAGGATGTCGAGTTGATCTGACGGGCTCTACATAATTTTCCTCTGTTGTCTCTACGTGAAGTTGAATAAACTGTGGTTGATTCTCCTCATTTTGACATATGACATGATACTGCTCATCATTTGAAGAAAAATAGTTTGGAAACACTGAAAATACAAAATTGAAAGACATTCGAAATAAAATATTTGAAATAAATCACATCAGTTTTTTATACTCTGTTAAAATTTAAAATAGAGAAGAAACTGAAACCAGCTTACTTTCAGCAAAAATTTGAGCGCCTTCATCCATCTAGAAAAAAAAAATTAGAAAAAAAATTGTTATCCAGAATTCTTATTCGACAGAAACTGTCATTTTTGAAAAACACAAAATTGGATTCAAATTTTATATGGTTTTGTACTTTAGAGAGAGGCCGAAAAAGAAATTTTAGTCGGAAAATCCGGGAAATTTCAAAAATACATTTTTTTTTAAAGGTGATCGGGGCTTTATGGGAAAATTTTCAAAAACGGAAACGAAACTTGTAGGATCGTTTTTGTTTTTTCAATTTTTTGAAATTTCCCAGTTTTCCGATTTCCAATGCTTAGGAAAGTCAAAGATGAAGAAAGTCGGAAGAAAGTCTTTCATTTAGCATCTGGGTGAAAATGGGAAAAACCGGAAAACTTCCAAACTGATAATAATTCAAAATTATTAGACAATCATTCATTGGTTTACACTATTTTACAAGACAAAAAAAAAGTCTGCGAATTTTAAATGTTGGCTCCATTTTTAAAACTTTTATCAACAACTTTTTTAATTTTTTGAAAATTAAAAGAGCATTAAACTTGAAAATTTTCTCTTTTTTCAAAATAAAAATTTTCTTTTTTGGCGTGTAAACCGGTGGAAATTTTTAATTGGAATTCTAAAAAATCCTTTAAAAAAGTTTAAAATGAATCAGAAAAGTTAATTATTTGAAGTGTCGTTTTATAGTCAAGGTGGAAAAAAAAATCAATGTTTTTGCACAACCTTCACTTAAAAAAAATGTTAAATCGAAAAATCGACAAACAGATAAAACAATTGGAAAATAATGAAAATTAATTCGAGGTGAATTTCGGTAATGGAATTACACTGTAAACAGGTGACTTGTTTCTGCTGGGACTGGTGCATTGAAACATGTTCAACCTTCAACTCGAAAATTGAACTTTAAAAACGGTAAGCCAGCACTGAAATGAAATCATATAATGAGATTTCAAAAAATTTGGATTTGTTCAGGATGCCGGGCATATCAAGTAAAATGTGTAATACGAAAAAGGTTAAACATAAAAACTAACCCAATAGATCATAAAATCATCATCATCATCATCACTGGACGTTACTGCCAACAACTACTTTTAATGCAGCTTTGCAACTACAGAGTACAGAAAAAGAGAGAGAGAGGGAGAGAGAGACAGGGGAAACAGGATACAGAATAATTGTTTTGTTCTCTATTCTCACCCCCCATGTTTAATGTCCCCTCTTCCTATTGTTTCTTTGTCTTAGATTAACGGCTCATGAAATTTTATCGATTGTATTTTATGGTTTTTATGACATCCTCAAATGTCAATCTCCTCAATTTTCAATTGTTTGATAAATTTGAATTTGCAACTGAATAATTATTATTTGGAATTTTATTTACTTTAAATTGTTTTTCTGTTTTTGTTTTGCATTATTTGGCATTTGGCATTTGCATTATCCATTATTATTTTACCCGTAATAATTTAAATTCGAAGGATATAATAATTTTATTTCCCGCTTATCCAAAATCCAGGATGTTAAAAAAATGTATTTTTTTTACACCTTTTGTTTTTAAATTTAGTTGTTGGCCTTTTTGTATATTATTTTTTATTATATGACCAGAAAATAAAAATTTTGTAAGTTATAAATCATAATAATTTTTGATTTATTGTGTGTATTGTTTTTAACAAAAAGCTAACTAGTAAACAAAAAGATATCAAAGATTAAATTTGAAGAAAAAATCTCTAAAACTTTTAGAGTGCACAAAACATATCACAAAATATTGCACAAAAATTATTTTCTGCTTTTTCTTGTTCAGATTTAATTTTTAATATATTATTATTATGTTGTAATAATTTATAATTTGTACATAACTTTTATAACAATGAAAAATTTAGAGTTCTTTGTATGAAATTTCAGCCAGGTTGATTCGGGTGGTGGAAAAAAATCCAAAATTGATGCCATCCTGTTGTTTTTTCCCATATGGTGGATCTACATAACTAACCGTGCTAGGTGTCTGCCCACCTTTGAATGCAAACATGATGTAGGAAAATTGCTTAGGTTCAACTGTGAAGGGTTGATTTAATTTGACATGAAATACTTTTCCTTTTTCTGCAAATACTCTGTGAGTAAATGGACCAGGGCCGTGAATGATGTCAATGTCAAAATTTGAGTCTTCCAAAATTGGACCATAGAAACCAAAACTGGAAATTTGAATCTTTTTGTCCACCATCATGTAAAACCTACAGGGAAAAAAAAGAGGAACCACAGGTTAAACTTTGAACCGATTTGCACAATAATTTTTATTTCATCCACATTCTATTTTTCATGTTTTAATAATTAAAGGTCAAAAAGACACTTACGCAAATCGTTCAGCCTTTTCTCCATCGCCAAACGGTACAGTCTCATCCAGTTGGCAGGAGTGGAATGAAACAGTTTTAAACAGACCTTTTCTTCTCGGTTCTCTACTGAATGTGGGTGAAGGTGGCAAATTTTGATTTGGCTTTTTGTTAGAGATTGGTGATGACCTGAATTGGCATTGGTATTTAATATTCACAATTATTATTACTATTATTCGCGGCAATTTAGAAAAACTCAAAATAAACATTAGCAATTTTACACAATTTAATTTTAATTTGAAAAAAGAAACATACAATTGACGTGATGGAGATTCAACCGGCCAAAGACTTGAAATTTCATCCTCCTTGAGAATATTTTTGATACAAACTACCTTTAGAAAATCGGGGAGAGAGATCAAAGGAAATCGAATGTGGAACAAGGAGTCTCCCAAAACCTTTCGCATATTTTCTCCTGTAACTTCCAGCTCCTCGTCTAGACAATGAAATTCCGCCCATTTGCAAACTCCTTCAAAAAGAGTGATTTCATCCACGTCCAGATCATCACGACATAGGATTTTGGCCAGCGTCTCCTTTGACATTTTTAAAAAACTGTCTTTTGTCATGACGTCAACTACGTACTTTCGAATGAATTTGATGGTATCCTTTTGTAGTTCTTCTTCATCTGGCAGACTTTGGGCGTTCTCATAGATTGTACATGCATTCTCCAAATTTGTCTCTGCCTCTAAAAACTCGAGGCACGTTCTTCGAATGGAACTCACCAAGTATTTTTTTGCAATGTACAAGAGGTCAAATACGTTTTCGATCGAGTAATCCAATTCTTTCAGATTATCTATTTTTAAATTGTCCAGTAGAAGAAGCTAAATAAAAAGTAAAAAAAGTAGAAAAAAAGTAATTTTTAATTTCTAGCATATGAACTTGATTTTGATCGAATATGAAAAAGGTCAAAAAGGTCAAAAAGTTACCTGAAGAAAATGTGTAAAAATTTTGGGTGAAATATCTGGAAGGTAAATGACAGGGTCGTGTTCTGACTGTGATTGTAACTGAATATTTTGGTTGTCTCTATCGTCTCTGTTGTTCCCGTTGGAGTACCAAAGGTCACTGAGCATGCGCTCAAACACAGGGGATGATGCAACAAGGATCAATTTTACTCCTTTGACTGATTCCGCTTCTGGACCAACTTTGAAAATCACATCTTCAAATTCCCATCGACGCTTTTCAAGGACAAATTTTAACCTTTGAGCCAAGGATTCCGTGCCAAGGTCTGAACTTTTGGATCTATTCCCCATACTTTGACCTTTGACTTTTACACTCTTCTCTCACGATTTTTAACACAAAATTTAGAATGTTCAATGTTTCAGTCAAGAATTTTAGACATTGGAATTTAGAATGTTTTTTTTTAGTTCCGCAATCCAACACAACACCAAATGATAAATGTGCACGCGTGAATCGTGAAAATATTATGTCAAAACTCGAAAACCAATACAATATCAATAATAATTGTGACTAAATTCAGAAGCGCCTCCACCGTCACCACTCGTCATCAAATCCAGGATAATAAAAAATCCGTGTGAGGCAAAAACACAAAGCAAAAAGGTCAAAGGTCACGCGTTATCACATAACACTACAGTTTTTATATTATGAACCAGTATAAAGCAGAGCACAATGATTACTGTGACAATTTAAAATTTAAAAAGTTATCAGAGTTTTTTTTTGAGAGGCGAGAGAACTGTAAACTGTAAACACAAATAATGTGTATTTTAATTTTTGATATAGATGATTTCGTGTACTCGTATGTTGTGATTTATTTTGTCTAAAATTAGGAACACGTCAAGAATTTCGCAAAACTATGTGTCGTACATGCAATGTTAAATGAAGTTGAGGACTAGAGGAACTATTTATTTATTTTTTATTCTGCTCTAAATAACTAAAATCTAGAGAGTAGAATCTAAAATTCAAAAAAGAATTACATAAAATTTTAAGGTCTATAATGTAATATAATATACACAACATAGCAAGAAAATGCCTTATACACACACACACACACCACAGTTTATCTATAAAAAACATCCATATTCGTGGTATTAGTGCCGTGGAGAGGGCATGGGGCTTCCAATTCCTATTTCTGTAAATTGAAATAAGACCACAGGTATAAATTTGAATTTCCACACGCATACATAATATACAAAGAAAAAGGGAATAGAAAATTAAGGATTTTGAAAAGAATTGAGCCCTTTTTACCTTGAGGTGTATTTATATAGCTGCCCACTGTGGACTTACTCGGATGTCCGATAACATGACTCGTAAATGAACCCAATGCCGTCCCATGTGATGACCCAAGTGGAGCATTCACAAAAGAGCCAACAGCCGTATGAACTGTTCCCGAAGACCGTTTCACAAATCTTCCACGACGTGCAGAAACTGGAGTCATCTCAAAAAGGAGGAGTAGTAGAGTTCCAATTATGAATATCTGTAGACAAAAAATGGATTCCTGGATGACAGTTTCAGATATACCATTGACAATAATTCATGATTTGACTCGGTCTATTTTTTATGACATAAAAATAAGACGCATTTGTCTACTGTCTAGACTCTAGAGAGTCAAAAATCTACAAAATCTCCCATATTATGGAAAAGGTTTTGTTTTTTTTATACATACGTACATACCAAATATTGTCGCCCATTCATTTCAAATTTCCGCTGTATCTTAAATTTTAAACTCTAAACTTTAAAACAATTACATGGTATTTTATGGCCGATGAACGAGTTGTGAAACTCATAGATGGAGACAATTGACAACTGGATGCTCAGTTTGATTTGGTTTGAAGTGTTTAATTTAAATGCCAATTTTTGTGTCATGTGATCAGGAAGTAATGTAAACAGTAAACAGTAAACAGCACAGATGTTACTGTTTTTGGCTCATGAGTGTTTTCATTATTCATTTATTTATTTATTTTTTAAAAGAGTTCGTGGAAAGAGAACAAAGAAGTTCTATGTATTAAAAATATTGATATTGTCATGATACGTAACAAAATTTAAAACCAAATATTATTATTCTCTGTGTCATTTGTAGAGTTTGTAGGAGACAAAACATGTTTAGAAAAGATTCAAAAGTTGAGTATAATTTTAACTAATTTTCTAAAGGTTCCTTTGATTTTCCATCAGCATCAGGAACAGAGGATGAAAGTTTTTGAAATTGAATCATGCATAATCTATCCCAATCTTTACAAACCAGGCGACAATTCATCCACCCTTCCTTTGAGTCTAATTGAGAAAGGATTTTTTCAAAAAGCTGGAAAATGAAAAATAACAACAAAAAAAAATTGGTTGTTTAAAATTGACTTCTCCAACTACTTCCAAAATTGATTTTATAAGATCTATATCAGAATTATTGTAAAGAATTTTGTGGATGATTATTGATTATTTATTTTTATTACCAAAGGAGATGATAAAACTTGATCTCGAGCAAACTCCTGTCGTTTCTTTGCCTCTTGCACAATTTCTAGGATTTTCTGTCTATTTAAGCCTTCCATGAGAAAAAAGTTTTAAACAGTCCAATAATCCAAACAACTAATATTTAAACAGAATATGGAACACTTTCAACTGAAATGAAAGAGAACGAGAAGAGCTTATCTTTTAGCCACAGGTAGCCGACGGTCGACGGTCAACTATCAACTACTTTGGAATTTGGAATTGGAATTTGTGCCATCCTCAAATCTCTGCTTAAATACTTTTCTCTCTCTTGAGACTTGAGAATTCCGAAAAAATTTAACTATATTATATAAATCATATAGAACAAAACATACATATTTTTTTTACACCCTCCGCCTTTCATATTTCATTTTTCATACATTCCGTTCTAATTTTATCTTTTCCTCTGTTTGGAGGCTTTGTTCTCTTTGTTCTATAGCCGTAGGCTGTGTGGGTGGTTGTTGGTCCTTGTGTGTGTTTTTTCATGAAAAATAATGGAATTTTTAAGTATAAGTTTTTGTACTTTGTACTTTATACACATCCCCGATCCCCGACAAAAATATATTAAACCATGATGCGTTTTACTGAGTAAAATCTTGATTGTTGGAGCCGTTTAACATAGATATTTCATGTGTACAACCCTCAAAAATACACATATTAGATGAATTTTTTACATAATTACAGTACAATTTCAATGTACAATTTTTCCAATCGGCAGATGTCTATCTTTGATCTTTGACCACTAAATTTTCAGTATTCTTGAGAAGTTCATCCTTCTTGTTGTACAAAATGAGAATACAAGTTTTAAAATTCTTCTGTGCATAGTGCATACTACTTTTTGTTTTGGATTTGCATTTTCATCTTTCATTTCACCAAATTATTGATGTACACGTGTCTCCACCTGACTCTAGACTATGACAAGAAATCCAAAACAGAATACAATTCGTTTTTTCGTAGCCTTTGCTCTTTATTCTACATTCTACACGTAGATATTTGCGTGTAACGTGTGGATTCCCCAGCTACTATAATATTTCCACTTTCCACTCATCGTCAGCCTCGTTGTCGTTGTCGATTTGTCATTAGGCGGTGTGCGCCGTGTGCGTAAAACCACTAATAATTAAATATTAAATGTTCACCTGTCCTCTCCGTGTGTCTGAAGTGCAAACTTTACACTTTTCTGACTTGTCCTCCGTCGCAGGATAATAATTACCTTTCTTAATGTTCCAATTAACGGAATTAATGACACTTTTTATAATCATGAATCATGACTTATGAATTATTATGACTGTGAATACTGAATACTAAGCCATCTAATTAATTTATTATTTATTCCTCTACCGTCTACAAATTTTAAATTTCCTCTCCAACTCTCACTTTCCTGCATTCGCATTCTGCAGTACTAAAATATTCATTCATCTAAAGTCTAGATTCTAGATTCTAAACAGAACAAACTCTGCTATTTCATAACTTGTGCATAATATATCTTTTGACTTTGGAAAGTTGAAAGTTGAAATGACTCGAGGAGTGCAAGGTGTACTTGCCTGCGTATCTTTGGGTAAAATTTCAATCAATTTTTCTTTTTAGTTTTTGCAAAACAATTCTTATATAGTTCTAATATCTAGCATATTTTATGCTGTGCGCATTATTGTGTAAGCTGGAAACTGGAATTATGATACGCTTTATTTTTAAAACAAAATGTACAGGCTGGATATTATGCATTGTCAGTGTATGGGCAGATAAACCGCTGTTACTTTCAGCGGACATTGCAAATATGCTTTGTCACCAAGTTGATGTATACAAGCAGACGAGCCAAATTCAACCTCCGATGAAAACAAGGCCACCAAAAATAAAGCCTGTGAATGGCATCTGTACTTGGTTTTCAAGAGGAAAACACTGTGGTAAACACAACTCAAAATATATATAATTATACATGGATGACAATTATTATTATTGTTTTCAACTTTTCTCATAATTTTACATGTTCATTTTTTTATGAAATTGATGTTTATATTTTTTGCACTATATTGGAATTTTTTCAAAGGAGAGAATAATAATTCCGTGTGTGTCAAGACAATCTCAAGGCCATGCAGTGCCAATTCCAATGCCCACCCTAATGCCAAAGCCAGCGTCAAAGCCAATGCCAATCCACAAAAACTGACTCCTGAAAGCGTTTTAAAGACTGTGGACAATGCCAATAACGGTGAGCTCAGCACATTTTTTTTTTAAAAATTATATTTGCCGCGTAATTTTTGATATTGATAATAATTAATTATTAATATCAAATATCAACTTTCAGATGAAAATATGGTGGAGTTTGATGGAAAGCCGATAAAAGTATTTGAATTCCCATCAGCTGTCTCCCTCATTGACTCACACACGAATATGACCTCGGATTGTTCTGGCGTCATTATCAATCAGGTTTGTGCCCAGATTTCAAGGAAGGTCTAAAATCTAAAGCAAAAAATACAAAATAAAAAGGGTCAAAAATATTAAAAGTCAAACGATTAAAAAATTTGCACTTGACTCAAAAGTACAACGTCACAAAAAAGAATGAATAAAATAATACCAAAAAATTTACCATTTTCCGTAGAACTGGATCCTAACTGCTCAGCAGTGCGTGGGTCTCAACATTTCTTTCGCAGTGGTGGCTGGCTCAGCTGTTCGATCTAACGGAAGGCTTCAAGCTGGAGGTCCAAAAAGTCAATATCGATTGGTCACTCAAATGATTAGTCATCCGAGGGATCGAGATTACATGTAAAATTTCTATTTATGTACACATGAAAAATTAAATAAAAAAACTATAGATTATTTTTTAACTTGAATAATAATAATACATTATTTTTGAATGGGGAATACTTAACATTGAACAGGGTAATGGAAGCTGGATCTCCAAGCTACATAAAATCCTCTGTTGACCTTGCCCTATTGAAGCTGGGCAGTCCACTTGAGTTCAATGAGTTTGTACAGCCAGCAGTTCTTTCGGAAACCGTCATTGCAGAAAAAGGTCCAATCATCATCGTTGGAATTGAAAATATCATCACAGACGATCCCATCCCAAGTCAAGTGTTCCAATTGGAAATGCACGGTTTGCCCATGGAATCCTGTGAGGAGAAAGTAAAGGCAGCGACTGGAAAAGCCACCATATTTAGTCCTCACTCAATCTGCCTTTCACCCAAAGGGACCGTGAATGGAGCTTGTTTTGCAGATCCTGGGGGCCCCGCCTATCAGATCCAAAGTGGAGACGAAGAAACAGGAAGCTCTCAAGAGAAATCCGTTTTGGTCGGCATTGGCTCCCTTTTATCCGAGAGTACTTGTGATAAACCCGGATCTGTAGTTGTCTATACACAAATCAATTTTTTTATTGACTGGATACAAGAAACAGCAGTTTAATACATCAAGATAAAATACTTGTAATATTTTCAATGTTTTCTTATGCATCGCATTTGCCATATTATTAAAAAATATTAAATTCTGTGATATTTTTTATATTTTTTTTACTGTACAAAATCCAAAATAAAATTTAAATGAGTGTTTCAAAAAAGAGACGATGTATATATTTGTTTGCTTCGAAATTTATACTTGCGAATTTTATTTTGCAGCAATTATTATCATTATTCTTTAAAAATAGATAAAATGGTAGACTCAGTAGCATAATAAAAAACTGGAGCTTGGCTGGGTTTGTTGGAAATTTTAATCATAAAATTATTACAAAACAAAATAAATAAATCTCGCTTCTGAATTCTCGACTGTTTCAAATTGAGACAATGAAAAAGTGGAGACGAGATTAGAAATTGGATATGAAATAAAAATTAAAAATACTCCTATCAGCTCCAGATTTAGATACTGTTTCTCGTGTAGCGTTTACCTTAAATGATACACCACAATGAGCATGGGACACACGAGGTACATTTTGTGCACATTATATGCATCTGTTT